>RQTK01000002.1:1792020-1800034 GCA_003991915.1 Elysia chlorotica | reverse complement strand
ACTGTGCGTGTTTCGCCTTTAGCTGGTGACAGTCGAGCCGATCTATGCATGTATGGAGTTAGATGTTCTCAACACAAACAGATTCACTGATGTTTTGTTTCTCTCTATTTTCTTTTTTTTTTCAATTTAAAACAATCGTGAAGATTTTATCTTTTAAGTCCTACATAACAAGACGAGTATAATGCTGTGCTTTCCCGAAGTAATGTAGCTGATTGTCTTTGCCGTCTACTCTGATTACTGAAGTGAAAGAAGAAGAACTCTGACATCTGTAATTTACTTAGGTTTAGTGTATCACACTGGTGATAGTTGATTGCTAAAATTGAAATGTCGTGAGAGTCCAGTAGGACAAAAGACGGTTCTATGATTGAGGCGGGTCAATCTATGTGAGGCTTTCTTAGATTTATCTGCCCAGTACTATTCTATTTATTTCACTCGCTCACTTTACTCTTTTTTTTTTACACGCTACATCTCTATATCCCTTTTGAACCCTTTCTCCTTTCATCTCGCTCTCCTCTATTTGTAGCGACGTAAATCTTTTCCAGGTTAAAAAAGTAAAAATTCTATTTTCTGATCCGACTATGTACAACAACCTTACTTATAGCCTGATTATTAATTAGCCAAAGAGACACATTCACGTCGGAAACGAAAAAGTAACCCGCGCCAGGAGCTTGATTTTAACAAGGTGTTTTAAAATATTTAATTATAAGTATACGACAGGAAATAGGATTTGTAAAACTGGTCTTGATAACGAAATCTGTGTACAAGTTAACACAGCCGTACAACACCATTTTGTCGGCACCAATATGACGCAGCCGTGTGGTTGAGTGTTGTGATTTCATCTTCGTTTTCATTTACTAATCCACTGTGAAAATGACCGCTCTATTTCTGTGAGGATTTGCCCCGGCTTTCCCAGCGTCTAGAGGTAATTTAGTGTGCTATGCGCACCCATGGATATCTACTGGGCCATGAAGAATCTGTGCCTCCTGGTGGAGCTCTGCCTCTTCTTTCTGGGAGGTGAGTTCAACAACGCCGTTTTTTTGTTTTGTTATGCTTTTAATTTGTTTAGTTTTCTGCTTTTTTTTACTGTCAGTTTTGTTTGTTGCTGTTGTTGCTTGGTATTTTTATTTTTGTTTTGTTTGATTTTTGTTGTGTTGTGTTTTGTTGTTTTAAAAGGGGGGGGGGCATGATTGTTCAGTGCGGTCATAATCTTATTTATGATATTTATAAAACTAAGTTTATTTTAGAAAAAAAAAAGTCTTGAACGAATTCGATTTAGTTCATTACAGTTAAGCACACTGGACGTTGTTTTGAAATGTTTGTGGGAAAGATGAGATAAAATACGAGCATTAGAAACTGTCTTTACGATCTATTTATCGACACTTTTTCTTCAAGACAAGACTGGTTGGTGTCGTAGCAAAGCGAGATCATTGCAGAAAACACGCAATACTTTCCATTCCTACTTTTTTTGTTTTCAAGATTTTATACCCATCTTTCATCTTCATGTGCTTTGATTTTGTAATGCTTTTACAGGAATGGGTTTTGATTACGAACTTTCTGTTCAGACCGTTCTGTTTTGTTTCTTTTTTCTTTATAAATGAAAGTGCAGATGACCATTTTGATAAATTATTGCAATGAAAATTTCCACGCAGATTTTTAAGCAGTTTTTTTTTTTGTAATTTTCTTCGGAAACTTTTAATGCCACTTATCGGTGTCGCTTGTCACACACGAGGTTTTGATATAAAGAGAATAGGTGCTGCCACTTCGTAGTCTCTGTCGCTCTGTAGGCGTTGAAAGAACTGGTGGTTTTAATAGCATCACTCAATGCTGAAGAAGATACACATTTTAGAAGGGATTTTAGAAGAAAAAAAAAGAAAATGAGAGAGAGAGAGAGAGAGAGAGAGAGAGAGAGAGAGAGAGAGAGAGTGCATTGTGAATTTTCAAGTAACATCTCTAAAGTAATTACAAGGATAAGAAAACTATGGCACTAAACAATAGGATCGCACCTACGGAAGTTTACAATGCATCTTTAACTTGTGATTTGTTTTCCTCCCATTTGATACGTTCTGTGGCATAGATTTTTTTTTCATTTTTGTTATTTACGCACCTCTGTAAAATGTAAAATTCATAACCATTTCATTTGGCCCTGGACCTTAATAAGGAGTATTAGCTAACATTGAAAACAGTGGGGAAAAATCTGAAATCGGATTTTATTTTTAAAATGAAATTGATTGTGTGGTGGACAGTGGTTATTATAACTAATATGTACTTATAATAAGCAAAGGGATTTTCTTAATTTTTCTCCTGTTTAGACTGTATTTTCTGACTCACCCATACATTAAAAATACGTACAATGAAATTCTTTTAAAATATTCTCTTAATTGACCTGAGCCCTTACCGAGACTTTTTAATTTTACTGCACTACAAATAACCAGGCAGTATTGTAATGTTTCAACTTCAGGAGAAAGGTAAAGTTTTAATACATCCAGTATGGGCCATTAAAACATTTCAAACATGCAATGAGACTCGATCAAGGATTCACAAACTTTCTTGACATCTTGTAGTCGAGGCTTTACTATTTATAAACAGTTGAAGTTTTTCTTTTATCTGCGCCTCTATGAGTTTATCTTTCCTGACGATGGTTGAATTCCAGTGACACGTCTGCCAGCTCACATCGGAACAAACTAGATCAGTTCTGCTCCGTGCCTATGGCGTGTTTCTAGGATAAACAGTGTCACTCTAGATGAGGAATGAGAACACAATAATCCAATTGTTTCCGAAGGATAAGGATCTAAGCGTATACATCCTGTGTTTCCAACGCCAGTTCGGCAGATTTTACTGTACAGTAAGGGCAGGAAATATTGAGTGTTACTGCTATATTTCTCTCTCTCTCTCTCTCTCGTCTCCTAGGTTCCCCTGGGGGATCCTATACAGCGGCAGGCGGCGTTGACAGGAGACAAAAGCTCAGGACGGAGGCAAGACATGATAGATCCTATGCTGGTTCCCTAATTTTGGAGTTTCTAAATTGGAAAGGGAGGATAGGTTGAGACAGATAAGACAAACCTTCCCTTCTACGCTTGGGGGACACAGACACGCACGCTTTTCTATAAATTTGTAAATTTATACGCAAGAGGGACGAGTGGTATCTTTCCTTGAAAAATGTATGATTTGTTCTGTATGTAATTATTTCTAAATTCCACACTGGGCACAAACATGTGTCCTGTAACATCATCTCTCTGTCTACTTAAGTATTCACACCGCAATAAAGACACCTGCATTCCTTAACAGCCGTAGCTCCAATAATTTATTGCTGAAAGTGTTTGCTAGGTCTTTTTAGATCTCTTCCTTACTTTCTATTTCTCTCTCTCTCTCTCTCTCTCTCTCTCTCTCTCTCTCTTGAGATCCGTCCACAATATAACCTATATACTGCATATGCAGGACATGTAATTGTCAGATATCAGTCTTGATGCCCGTCCATAATATAACATATATAGTGCATATGTTGGACATGAAATTGTCAGACTTTAGTCTTGAGATCCGTCCACAATATAACCTATATAGTGCATATGTTGGACATGAAATTGTCAGACGTTAGTCTTGAGATCCGTCCACAATATAACCTATATAGTGCATATGTTGGACATAAAATTGTCAGACTTTAGTCTTGAGATCCGTCCAAAATATAACCTATATAGTGCATATGTTGGACATAAAATTGTCAGACTTTAGTCTTGAGATCCGTCCAAAATATAACCTATATAGTGCATATGTTGAACATGAAATTGTCAGACTTTAAGATAAGATAAGATAAGATAAGATAATTTTATTTGTCCCTCATTGGGAAAATCGATTTGGACATGTTAAAAGTATTTTACACACAGTAATAATAATAAAAATAAACATTTTACATTACATAATATGAGTGATGGCTCACATACATATACACACACACACGCACACAGTTACAAGCTCGCATTAACACGTTCGTTTCATGTTGAGCTCCTCATTTGCCGTGAGCCTGATGGCACAAATGAATTATTGTAGCGGTCGGTTCTAGCTTTAGGTTGAATTGTGCGACCGCTGCGTGTGGAAAACATAAACTCCTGATTTAGTGGATGATTTAGTCTTGAGATCCGTCCACAATATAACCTATATAGTGCATATGTTGGACATGATATTGTCAGAGTTTAGTCTTGAGATCCGTCCACAATATAACCTATATAGTGCATATGTTGGACATGAAATTGTCAGACTTTAGTCTTGAGATCCGTCCACAATATAACCTATATAGTGCATATGTTGGACATGAAATTGTCAGACTTTAGTCTTGAGATCCGTCCACAATATAACCTATATAGTGCATATGTTGGACATGAAATTGTCAGACGTTAGTCTTGAGATCCGTCCACAATATAACCTATATGTTGGTGGTTACTCAACTGACCTCCCAAGGCCGAACAAAAATTGTAAATGACAGTGGCTATGGAAGAGTTACCTCACCTGCGTTCATTGATTAGTCCGGTTGTGTTTTTTGTTACGCCTCACCGCGCATGTCTCGAAACGAAGCGCGTGCACACATGCGCAGTCAGTCTGATTTTTTGTTTGATTTGAAGCATGTACTAAGACAATGCGAAGATTGTTTGTCCTTTAGTGTGTCTGCTCGCCATGTTTGATTATCGGGCGAGACCTGTAGTAAACATTCAAGAAGACAAAGATTTCGGCAAGCGATCCGTGACGTCAAACACTGCGCTTCAGTCATACCTCAGTGATGTTTGAGAGCCGTCGGCTGTTGTGAGGATACTTATTGGTAAAAAACAGATCGATAAAGTTTGTGGGTACTGTGCAGTATGATGCGCTAAATTTATTAGCGGTTTAAAGATTTTTTTTACTATATCGTTCTTCAAAAGATCGGTGCTAGGAGAGACGGACCGTGTTGGCCTTAGTACGTAGAACGTGATGCTTCTATGAGCCATACAGAGCCACATAGAGCCACACAGAGCCACACAGAGCCACATAGAGCCACATAGAGCCACACAGAGCCACACAGAGCCACACAGAGCCACACAGAGCCACACAGAGCCACACAGAGCCACACAGAGCCACACAGAGCCACACAGAGCCACACAGAGCCACACAGAGCCATACTTAGCCACACAGAGCCACACAGAGCCACAAGGAGCCACATGGAACCACAGAGAGACACAGCCACATAGAGCCACACAGAGCCACATAGAGCCACACAGAGCCACATAGAGCCACACAGAGCCACATAGAGCCACACAGAGCCACATAGAGCCACACAGAGCCACACAGAGCCACACAGCGCCATTGCAAGGATACGCTGACTCCTGTTTCAGCCGGTCACATTATACTGACACAGATCCAACCAGTAAGGGTCGAAATATCACAAATAAATTTGCCCGACCGAACCGTGGACCACCCGACCAGAAAGCCACTGTTCTACCTACTGTCTCAAAGCACCACATTGTATGAATGTGGAGAGAAAGATTTCAGTGCATATACTCATGGTCCTGAAACTGTGGAAGACACGAGGTCATTGGCTTGGACAGTTTTAAAAACTGTTTTCGTCGCGTTGCATCTTTTGGGTATTGAATATGTCGCATGGTTATGCGATTACTGAATATTTATACATTTTTTGACACTCAAAACCCTGAAAACCTAGAGTCACAAGGGAAATGACCTATAGTGACCCATGCCGTGAACTGAGCCGCAGACCTACAGAATAAATTAATGATGGCCGACCTAGACGATTACTCACATGGCAACAACAATGGGGTCGCCGTTTTTGCTTCTCATTTGGACATTGCCACCGACTTTTTCTAACACAACGAAAAAAAAACTAGACTAAAATTTCGCACATGGAAAAAAAAAAGAAATCTCCATTGTGTTAGATCCTGTCAAGAGGATGACACTAGGCTAAGCTCCCTGGTTCTCCCTAGTTTAACACTTGATATGAGAGAGAGCTGTCTTATGGTTCACGATAGTTAACAGATTATAGCGCAGACACAAGCATTGCATTTCTTTCTTTCAGAATGTAGAACAAACAGGAGCCCAGTGATATAAAGTAGGTCGTTATAAGCGGATCTTACAAGTAGATTTCCGACTAGTGATGACAGCATGTTTACCGCTCCGCATTCCCTTCGCTTTTTTTTCGCTTTCTCTTCGCTTTCTCTTCGCATTCTCTTCGCTTTCTCTTCGCATTCCCTTCGCTTTCTTTTCGCTTTCTCTTCGCTTTCTCTTCGCATTCTCTTCGCTTTCTCTTCGCTTTCTTCTTTTCGCTTTCTCTTCGCTTTCTTTTCGCTTTCTCTTCGCTTTCTTTTCTTGTTACAGTAAGATTTTCACTTTCCTCGCTTTAATATGGTGTTCATCCTTCTTGTTTTATTATGTTTTTCACTTTCTGTTTCTAAATTACGAACACACTAATACGATGGTCAAACAATACTGTCTTTTCTTGTTGTTTGTCTGTACAAATAATGATCTGTTAATTTATTGTGTCTCTGTATAGCACGTTGCGGGTTGAAGTCTATACATCCATCCATTATAGAGGCAACAGTCTGGTTTTTACTTTTCATTCATTTTTTTTTAATTTTATTTTTATGCGCCGCTCTATTTCACTTTCTACTGCTACGTCTTTTTTGTGTTTTGTTCAAATTTAATCACGTAATGCCTTTTGGAACAATTGTGTTCTGGTATTTGGACATGCCATATCTTTTCCCTTTTATATTTTCAAAAAGCGCATGTGGTGTTACACTTATACGTTCATTTTCACACATGTTTCGCTTTACAATAATTTGCTTGTTCTACAGTTCTTTCATCCTTCCTTGACGAAACCTTGCCATTGTTGTGTCAAAACAGTTCTATTTTCCTTACTATCGATTGATGACTCAAATTAACCACACAATGCTGTTCCCTGAGCAGGTTCGCGAACCAGTTCCTGTCCCAGCTGCAATCAGTGTTCTAGCTGTAATCAGGCCCCACAGTCCTACCCCTGGCCCGTCCAAACCCTCAGGAGGTTGTTGGGCTCACGGGTTGTTGGCTCGCGATCTTAGCTCCAGCCTTTTATTTTTGCTTCTCCCAGCGGACTTTTGGCTTTTCTTTAAAGTGACGTGACTTAGAAAAGTAATCAGTGATCGAGCGCCACTGTCTTTTTTCGCCTGTTATAGTCGGAACTGTGACGTGTTTGAGTTAACTGTAGCAGGATCGATCCCCGACTGAAGGCTGGTCTCCCCTGCCTGTCTGTCTGTCTGCCTGTCTGTCTGTATGTCTGTCTGTCTGTATGTCTGTCTCTCTGTCTGTTTATATCTCTGCCTGTCTGTCTGTCTCTCTGCCTGTCCGTCTCTCTGCCTGTCTGCCTGTCTGTCTGTCTCTCTGCCTGTCTGTCTCTCTGTATGTCTGCCTCTCTGCCTGTCTGCCTGTCTGCCTCTCTGCCTCTCTGCCTGTCTGTCTGTCTGTCTGTCTGTCTGTCTGTCTGTCTGTCTGTCTGTCTGTCTGTCTGTCTGTCTGTCTGTCTGTTTCCCTGTCTGTCTGTCTGTGTGAAGACCGGTACGACTGATTCCACCCCCCGCTGATTCCGTCCTACCCACCAGACCGGTCGCCCAGGCTCCGAGTTCGCCGCCCTGGTTCCATGGTAACAGAAACAAACTTAGCCCAAGACCAGCTGAGACAACGGCTGAGACAACGGCTGGGACAACGGCTGGAGAAATCTGATTAGAACCTCCAGGTGACAGGGGCCGTCTGTTAGTTCACGTTTGGACACCGTTTATTGCGGAGACCTTTTTAACAATTTCTTTCAGTAAGTAGAACTTGCACGAGCTTAGAGATATAGCATGCGACGTTTTAAATGGAAGCTTAAAAGTAGAATTTTTGAAAAGGCCTACTCAAATGATATAAATCAATGAGAAGAATGCAATGGGTCTAAAAATTTCCAATCACTGGACATTTGCTTCAAGGAAGAGGAATACTAAGATTCGAAGTATCATTTTCCTTCATAACACAT
>RQTK01000002.1:1774520-1787020 GCA_003991915.1 Elysia chlorotica | reverse complement strand
ATTCTCCAAAATCAGGAAATGAAAACTAACAGCAGATGTGTTGAAAAACGTATCATAGAGAATAAAGATACGTATACTCTGCTTAACCAAGCGGTTAATGCTTGTCGCCATGGCAACCTCTGTGAAAATCCTAGTGACTGACTTTGCAGTAGGAAATATGTATATTGGCGCAACGAAGTCTTTTGAAGGCATCTGCGTGTTCAATGGTATTATAATGCACAACGACAACCGATGCAATGTTGCTTTCTTCTCCTGTTTTCATCGAAGGAAACCTTTGTGCAGATTTATCTCTTAGCAAAGTGGTTGAATGTTATACCATGCAGGTTATAATGATGATAGCACATTGTTCTCTCAGTTAGTTGCTGCTTTGGCGACCTCTCAAAGCAGGCGACTTTAGCGCATTCCTAAACAGGCAACTTCGCAGACAAAAAGGATAACAAGTACTATATACACGCGCATCATAAAAGAAGATCTATGAAGATAAAATAATGTGTGAGTCGGACAGGGAAATAAAATACACAATAAGACAACGTGTGTGTCAACGCGTGTTGGTGTGCATGTGAAAGAGAGGGAGATAGAGAGAGAGAAAGAGAGAGAGAGAGAGAGAGAGAGAGAGAGAGAGAGAGCAGGGATAGCATTGTGTGATGGAGGAACCAACCTTGAGTAGTACAGAGAAAGTGAGAGTAAGTGTCTGTGTAGGCCTGGAGAGAGATGCCCCGGCAGTGCTGGGTTCCGTGGGTCAGTGCCGCTACGCTGAGAGCGATGACCAGTGAGATTGAGATGAGTCCAGGTCCGAACTCAGAGTCGGAGATGCTTAAAAGAGAGTCGTAAAACCTGATGAAGGTCACCAGACATAAAACTGGATGAGTAGAAGGCGAGAAGGCCAAGAATGGTGCGGGATCAATAGAGAAAAACAAGGAACGTAAGGAAATTAATGTGAGTGCTTCCTCCAGATGAGAAGCGAATGGCACTAGTGAAATATTATCTATCCAGATAATGAATAAATAGTAATTTACAGAATGTTTGAGGCTGAAAGTACATGACAATATCTTGCTTTTGAAGAGGCAAATACGGCATATTATTCTTGAATTAGATCGGGATTACACACAATATTCTCCAGTTGAACGTTATTTAATAAGTATCTGTTTTTCCCAAACAAACAAAAACTAGGAAGGAGAAAAAAGTTTAGGCGAATTTAAGAATCTAATTTTCAATGTTCGGTGACATCAACTGCTACACCCAATGAAATTACTGGCATAAAAACATTGGGCGAAATCTAATGTTTGGGGAGCGAATAGCACCCACTGGTACCATTCTGTCTTGTTTGCGTCTGTCTGACTTGTCATGGGGAGGGAGGTGGGGCAATAAAGAACAACATCAGCGATGCAGCATAGAAGAGAGGGGAGGCAGGCAAACACGCAGAGACACAGATACAGACATCAATAAAGAACAACATCAGCGAGACAGCATAGAAGAGAGGGAAAACGCATAGAAACAGATACATACAGGCAGACACGCAGAGAAACATCAGAGACACCGACAGACGAGCAGGGAAACAGATACAGACAGGCAGACAAGCAGAGATACAGACAGGCAGACAAGCAGAGAAACAGATACAGACAGGCAAACAAGCAGAGACACAGATACAGACAGACAGCCAAGCAGAGACACAGATACAGACAGACAGACAAGCAGAGAAACAGATACAGACAGACAGATACGCAGAGAAACAGCAGAGACACAGATACAGACAGACAGACAAGCAGAGACACAGATACAGACATACAGATACGCAGAGAAACAGCAGAGACACAGATACAGACAGACAGCCAAGCAGAGACACAGATACAGACAGACAGCCAAGCAGAGACACAGATACAGACAGACAGCCAAGCAGAGACACAGATACAGACAGGCAGACAAGCAGAGACACAGATACAGACATGCAGACAAATTGTGAAACAGACAGACATGCGGGGGGAGAGAGGGGGTGCAAAAAGGGACAATGACAGAGAGAGATATTGAACCACGCCTTCAGTAGGTTAGCAAAGAGACTGACATATGACAATGGGAAGGTCTTAAAAGACAAATATTTAAACACACTTTCAGTAAGTTAGCAAGCAGACTACTAACGCCCCGACTAACAGAGGACAAAGGGGAGGTCTTAAAAGAGAAAGATTTAAACACACTTTCAGTAGGTGAGCAAGCAGATAACTAACGTCCTGGCTAACAGAGGACAAAGGGAAGGTCTTAAAAGAGAAAGATTTAAACACACTTTCAATAGGTGAACAAGCAGAGCACTAACGCCCCGGCTAACAGAGGACAAAGGGAAGGTCTTAAAAGAGAAAGATTTAAACACACTTTCAGTAGGTGAGCAACCAGAGCACTAACGTCTAAGCTAACAGAGGACAAAGGGCATTTCTTAAAAGAGAAAGATTTAAACACACTTTCAGTAGGTGAACAACCAGAGCACTAACGCCCCGACTGACAGAGGACAAAGGGAAGGTCTTAAAAGAGAAAGATTTAAACACACTTTCAGTAGGTGAACAACCAGAGCACTAACGCCCCGAATAACAGAGGACAAAGGGAAGGTCTTAAAAGAGGAAGATTTAACGTAGAGCAGGTAACCAACAGAGCACCAAGGCCCTGGCTATCAAAACTCGCGGTAATGTGGGCGATTCCGCGACCAATGTCAGCGCACATTAAGGTTTGTGCTGCCGCGATATCCCGCGGGTGATGTGGGCGATTCCGCGACCAATGTCAGCGGACATTAAGGTTTATGCTGCCGCGATATCCCGCGGGTGATGTGGGCGATTCCGCGACCAATGTTAGCGGACATTAAGGTTTGTGCTGCCGCGATACCCCGCGGGTTATGTGGGCGATTCCGCGACCAATGTCAGCGGACATTAAGGTTTATGCTGCCGCGATATCCCGCGGGTAATGTGGGCGATTCCGCGACCAATGTCAGCGGACATTGAGGTTTGTGCTGCCGCGATATCCCGCGGGTGATGTGGGCGATTCCGCGACCGATGTCAGCGGACATTAAGGATTGTGCTGCCGCGATATCCCGCCGGTGATGGCACCATAACCATTATCCCTGGGTCGCCAGTCGCTGGTTTTATAGGTCAATAACTTGGGTTATGTTATACACTTATCTATCGAGGTCGCCCGTTCTATCTTTACTACATGTACTATTACTTACTTAGTCCCTGCTCCCATTTATTTGTTTCTATGGAATATTGTGAAGAATTGCTACTATCACACATAGAATTATTGTGTCCGACAATGAGACTAACTTAAAAACTACTTCATTTTGCTATTTGCTCATAAATGTAAATTTATGTCACATCATTAGGTCGCCGTTGTTAAAGCACTTAAAATTAATGGTTTGCAATGTCGTCTTCGTAGACACACTTGTCGTAACTCTATCTTTATAAGTGTTTTTTACTTGATTCGTTTCCCTACCTGTGTGTTCATACATCGCATGAGATTAGGAAATCGTGAAGAATTGAGTCAGGTAAATATACAGTTATTGTTTTCAGCAACTACTTGTTTAGTCATTTACAGATAAATGCGAATTTATGTTCCATGTACCTTATCTCTGACCATGTACACGAATTACTTCAGACATTATCATGTTAAAACACAATCCTGTTTAATCAATTTTTTGTTGGAATGCAATAGCATCTTCATCTTTTCCTATGTTCTTAGAGGATCAACGAACTCCAAATGAATTAAAGTGAACTTTTATTCTGGCATTATATATACCAGATAAAAAATCTTGGAATAGACTCCACCTCCATATACCATCACATGAAATCACACACACACAGATATTCTGTACGCGAATCGGTTTATGAGCATGCGCAAGAGAAAAGAAAAGAAAACAAATTTACCATTAAGCAGAAAATCCAGAGAGAATCTGTAAAGTGGCGTGAGGCAAACTAAGGAGGACAGGGCCCCTCTGGGGGTTGTACAGAAACCATGGCCCAGTCGCCTAATGCACCTGTGTTTGTGTGAGCAGGACTCAGGGGAATGTGGGAGTGTGGGAGTGCCTGGTGTCGCTCTGTCCAGACACGGGCCTGACGGGGTCAGTCGTACAAGCATGGGGATGGGGGACACACAGATCTGGGGAGTGTGGGAGTGTGGGAGTGCCTGGTGTCGCTCTGCCCAGACAGGGGCCTGACGGGGTCAGTCGCACAAGCATGGGGATGGGGGGACACACAGATCTGGGGGATGATTGGGTCACGGGATGCAATGAAGAAAATGTTGACAAAGACAGAGAAAATTACAGTTTCTGTGGGTTTTCAACAGCACTGACTTTTTCTTTTTCTTCTCTTTTTTTGTTGTTTTTGTTGGGGGGTTTTTTGTTTTGTTTTTGTGATGTTGTTTTTTTTTGTGGGTTTTTTTGTGTTTTTTTTGTGTTTTTTTTTTGGAGAGGGGATTTTTTGCCACTGCATATCTATCTAATTTGTATCTCGTGCTATTATTTAACAAAGCTATCCATGTTTAATTAAACAAGAACATAACACTGTCATTTCCATGAGGAACGTCCCATCGGCTTGTGTCATATAGCATATCTCTTCAGGGTTTTTTTTTTTTTTTTGCCCTCGCTCTTTAGATCTAGAATCTACATGAACTGACATTTTTGACCGGCTTTGCTGGGTTTTCGATTGGCATATTTTGCACCGTGTGCTCCCATCAACTCGGCCGCCTGAACGTTCTGATAGGCGTCATTAGCGCAAGATGCGGCCATTAATAAGCCCGCGTCAGATCTGTGACGGGCCCGCCACTCGCCAGGCGGGACGGATGCTGGCCTTACGGTACGTGTACGCAACCTGTACATCATCTCAGAGCCAGCAAGGCATGAAGCCAGGTCGACTTCCCTGGCTGGCCTTAAGTGTTTTACCATTCAGGTGAAACGATCCTTACATAGACCGCTTTTCAGGATAATCACTCTGGTGTTTTAAGCATTGTGTTTTCTACTCTCCCTCTGGGATTCCTGTGTCATTTCGTTTTTTGCGCTTGTTCAGGAGGTTTTCGCCATAATCTGTTGCACTCTTTGCCCCTGCCTGATGGCGAATACATCTGTCTTTCGACTACGTATTTGATTCCAGTCCTTTCCTCATACCCTTTTCTTCAACAATGTCGATCCGTCTAATTTGGCCGTGTGATGAGAAGAGAAAAGCTAGAACATTTTATGACAGCTGGAATTGTTGAAAGGAAGCACATCAGGCAAACATAACAACAAAAATAATAGACGGACTAACAAAATAGTCTAACGTAAGGAAAGTGACGAAGGCATAGAAGTGTGGACAGTCATAATTGCCAACGTCACTTGACGGACGGATGGATGGTTATTGATACACACGCATCTTATTTCATCTCCCAACACGTTGCTACTATGGAATCGAACATGGCCGTAAAAAATCTGTTTTACCTCTGTTTTGTTTTCCATATCTCTTCCTGTTTGTTTTACCATCCGAAACCCAATTTAATGTTCTTCTAAATCGATGCATCTCAATAGGTAACATTATACTTTTACCTTTACCTAGCTTCTGTGTGCTTTTTTTTTCAGTATTATAAAATTTTTACTGGCGATGCAAAGAAAAAAACAAGTCAGTTCACATAAGTAAAGGTTATCAAAAATATTTTTGTGAAAGATTTTGTAAACCTAAATATCAGCTGAAAATTTCGCCAGGCGAGTAAATGGCATGACTTCCTTGTCGGAAGTTCCCAGAGAGAGAGAGAGAGAGAGAGAGAGAGAGAGAGAGAGAGGGAGAGAGAGAGAGGGAGGAGACAGTGATTGAGAGAGACGCAGAGAGAGAGAGAGAGAGAGAGAGAGAGAGAGAGAGAGAGAGAAGAGGGAGAATGAGGAAGGGAGAGTGATGGAGTGAGAGACAAGAAGGGAGTGAGCGGTGAAGGGAGGGAAATGGAAGTAGAGAGAAAGAGAGAGAGTAGGAGGAAAGGGAGAGAGCGCTCGGCACGCGCTGCCTGTTTATACTTCAGGGATACTATGTTGTACTTTCTAAGTACAAAGATGGGCTAGATCTAGACGCCCAACTACATCAACATAAAACATGGTAAGTCGGCCGCATAGGTCTACTTCTTCCTTGAAGTTACGTTGCTGTATCTAAAGCCAGCCGGTGTTTGGTGGCAAAGCTTTAGCGTGTAAAGATCCCCAGTGCTGCGGCGACAGTTAGTGTCAGTATGCCGTGTGACAGTAAGCAGGGGCAGGGGCACAAACTTCCTCACAAATGTCACATCGTAAAAAATACTCTGTCGACATGATGCAGTACGAGCCAACGATGTAATTGTCCCTACAAAAAGGCCTGGCATTTACCATTGGGTGCTAAAAAGGGAGTGTGCGTTACTCGCTGAACACAGAAAAACTCACACATGGGGTCACTAGATCAAACACATCCAACTGTCTCATTTTTCGAATTGCTGGAGTCAGACGCTAAACGCAAGTTAGAGAATGAAGGCTCGGAAATACCAGCATGTACCGGCACATCCCGATTGTTTCGTGGATCGACCTTTATAATTGGATTTGCATATCTTGGGGGAACAGTAGAGACTTGTTTGCTAAGCCACATACATAATGCCGTCTGGACATTTAGCTTCTCATAACTATGCCGGCTCCCAAATGATTGCTTGATGAGAATATGTAACAACTCCGTCTGCCCTGTAGGGGACCTGTGTAGATCTAGTCGGTGGTTGATCTATGTAAAACGAATTGGATATTACACCGATCGGCGAAACGGGTTTGTTTTTTTTTTCGATAAAGTTCTTCCACTTATGATTAGGATTTTGACAAGCACGTATACATTTTGATTTGTCTGTAAACGATTATTGTAGGTTGGTTGGTTGGGTTGGTTTAACGTCCAACAGCAGCACTATATAGGCTATATTGTGGACGGGCCCCAAGGCGGACGTCTGACAATTTTATGTGCTGCCACACACGAGACAGGGCGGGGATACCATGACTCCTGTCTCAGCCGGTCACATTATACTGACACCGACCCAACCAGTAGGGAACGCAACAGCCAGGATTCGAACCCGGGACCTTTTGCATCGGAAGCCGATGTTCAACCCCTGGACCACCGCGCCCCCCTATTATAGTAGGAAAATCACATTAATAAAGTCTAATTGAACGTTTCTAAGGTTGCCTTTATCGAGCCATAATAATTTCTATTTTCTAAGTTGTTTTTTTTTTTTTCAATGGATTCCTATTTAAATTGCCCAAGGCTCAAGGCATGCATTGATATTGATGTACCAGTCCTACTACATCTCGACAATACACTGTTGAGCCTACCAGATTGTCATTTTTTTTTATCGAAACAAGTTTTCATGTTTAGGAGGGTACACGTTCTATACTCACTCAAGAATAATTTATTGTAGCGGTGCGGCTTTTTATGTGACAAAGCGTTCAACAGTACGGCACTGAGATAATAATAATTATCAACTGAAAATGCCAACATCTTTTGTGATGTCGAAATATTAGGTCTAATTTTGTCACTTTCCAAAAGAGACTATTTCTTGCTCATGCAAAAACATGTATGGTGCAATTTTAAGAAATGAGTTTGTGACTTGTTTTGTTTGTGTGTGTGTGTGTGTGTTGTTGTTTTTTATGGAAAATCACGAAACTATCTAAACCCATTGCTGCTTTGTGAGTGTGTGTATGTGTGTGTATGTATGTGTATGTGTGTGTATGTATGTGTGTGTGTGTGTGTACGTCTGGATGTGTTTTATCGTCAGGGATGAGTTCCAAATCAAGATGCCTGTTCCAAGTTGAGGAGAAAAGAGGGGAACCACCAGTTTGGCGAGTTACCAAAGGCCGACAACTCACCATGGATTGAGTAGCATAACACACACACACAGCTCACACACACATATACACATACAGTTTATTATTATTATTATTATTATTTATTATTATTATTATTATTAGTATTATTATTATTATTATGGAAAATAACGGAACTATCTTATCTATCTAAACGCATTGCTACTTTGTTAGTGTGTGTGTGTTTTTATGTGTGTGTGTGTGTGTGGCGTCTGGGTGTGTTTTATCCGCAGGGATGAGTTCCAAATCAGGATGCCTGTTCCAAGTTGAGGAGAAAAGGGGGAAAACCACCAGTTTGGCGAGTCCCCAAAGGCCGACAACTCACCATGGATGAGCAGCATAACACACACATACATAGCTCACACGCACAGACACATCCACACACACACACATACAGCTCACACAGACCCCGCTTGGCCTAATGAGCAGAGCTTGTAATTAGCGGACCATTCTTTCATAGCATCGCTACACGTATCTAGTCTAGGTATATATCCGTGTGAGGGATACTTTCAGTATAGGATCCCCCAGGGGAACCTAGGAGACGTTAAAGCCGGAGAGAGGGAGAGAATACTCTCCATCCCTCTGTAGAGAATTTTTTCACTTCTCTGTCGGTATGCACCATTTTTGTCATGCTCATCCATATTGGAATTTGCGTGTGGGTTTCCCCTTGTAAAATTATAGACAATAATTTGTTTTAACATAGCAAAAAATTTGGTCCTTTCATTCCCGGCTATCTTTCGATTATTCATTCTACTTTCTTTTTAAAACTGTCCTATTCCTTCAGTATTTTTTTTTTATTCGCGGCAGTCAAACAGTTTTTCGCACAATCATTAATTGTAAAGTAAGAACGTTCCCAAGGGCATGTTTTGGAACGTCTTTAAAAATCATGTTTCCTGATACTATGCACACAAAAAAGAAAGTTCACGTACCGCAATGGTGCCACCGTGTTGTCTTTCTCACACGTATTTATGAACGTAATAATGATAAACTCCACATATTATTTAACATAAGCTCACCAAATTAGTTATAAAATGATTATATTTTTCTTGAAAAAAAAAAAAAACAATCTGAAGGGTGCGGATTGGAGTCTACTCTACTTTGCCGGTTCTTTCCATGCTGATTGGGTTTCTGTAAGTCCCGGCAAATCCCGTGTATCCCGCTCTGGGATCTGTCAGTCCCAGTGTAAATTGCTCTGAGATCTGTCAGTCCCCGTGTATCCCACTCTGGGATCTGTCAGTCCCCGTGTATCCCGCTCTGAGATCTGTCAGTCCCCGAGTATCCCGCTCTGGGATCTGTCAGTCCCTGTGTATCCCGCTCTTGGATCTGTCAGTCCCCGCGTATCCCGCTCTGGGATCTGTCAGTCCCCGTGTATCCTGCTTTGGGATCTGTCAGTCCCCGTGTATCCCGCTCTGAGATCTGTCAGTCTCCGTGTATCGCGCTCTAGGACATATCAGTCCCAGTGTATTCCGCTCTGGGATCTGTCAGTGCACGTGTATCCCGCTCTGGGATCTGTCAGTCCCCGTGTATCCCGCTCTGATATCTGTCAGTCTCCGTGCATCCCGCTCTGACATCTGTCAGTCCCCGTGTATCTCGCTCTGGGATCTGCCAGTCCCTGTGTATCCCGCTCTGGGATCTGTAAATATCCGTGTATCGCGCTCTGGGATCTGTCAATCCCCGTGTATCCCGCTATGAGATATGTCAGTCCCCGTGTATCCTGCTCTGAGATCTGTCAGTCCCCGTGTATCACGATCTGACATCTGTCAGTCCCCGTGTATCCCGCTCTGACATCTGTCAGTCCCCGTGTATCCCGCTCTGACATCTGTCAGTCTCCGTGTATCCCGCTCTGACATTTGCAGTCTCCGTGTATCCCGCTCTGGGATCTGTCAGTCCCCGTGTATCCCGCTCTGATATCTGTCAGTCCCCGTGTATCCAGCTCTGAGATCTGTCAGTCCCCGTGTATCACGATTTGACATCTGTCAGTCCCCGTGTATCCCGCTCTGGGATCTGTCAGTCCCCGTGTATCCCGCTCTGAGATCTGTCAGTCCCCGTGTATCCCGCTCTGAGATCTGTCAGTCCCCGTGTATCCCGCTCTGATCTGTCAGTCCCCGTGTATCCCGCTCTGGGATCTGTCAGTCCCCGTGTATCCCGCTCTGGGATCTGTCAGTCCCCGTGTATCCCGCTCTGGGATCTGTCAGTCCCCGTGTATCCCGCTCTGGGATCTGTCAGTAACACCAATCCCCGTGTATCTCGCTCTGGGATCCCACCACCTCAAACTTTCTTTAGACTTGGGAGACGTTAAACTGTAGCGGGCTTGGCTTCCCCAAACAAGATAACATGCGGGTAGCGAGACAGCTCAGTGGGTAGGGCGAACATCTTCTGTTCAGGAGCCCCTGGTTGGATCCACCGATCAGGCCGATTGTTTTTTCTACTGGTTGTGTCGGTGTGAGCGTAATGTAACTCGCTAAGTCTTGGGCTTTCCGCGATAGAGTTCCGCCGCTGTATACCCTCTGCCTTTCTAGAAGACATTAATCTAGTCGAGAGCTTCGCTTGAGGGGCAGGGAGGAAAACCCATCGGGACTGTGAAGAGGTCTAGTATTTGACGGTAGGCCTAGTTGGAAGTTAACGGATTGAATGTTTCCCCTGTCAAAACGCCTGGGTCTAATTTCACGCACAGTTTCTTTCCTCTCTCATGGCCAGAGCCTCATCATTGGTCAAGTCGGGACTAGGTAAGAGCTTCCTGCTATACGCTCTACGTTCTATAGTCGTATACCAAAAACAAACAAACCCTGCTGATGTGAGGCGAACGTAGTGTAGTGTAACTATTGAAAATGCTACTTTCAATTACAAAAAACTTCAAAACTACAATAAAACAACTTTTACTTAATGAACTCTGTATACGATCAACATACTGACGTATATATTCTTTAGTTTACTATTTTGATGAATTCTGGAAAGCGGTTGGTTATCCTGTTTTTCAGATGCATTTCGATCAAAGCTGAATTTAAAAATGATATCTATGTCACAGAGATATGACCATAAATCTACGAATAATCCTGCATGAACAACTTCACCGCCACTCAAAGCGAATCATAACATTCTCAACTATATAGTTTTACACTGGTTTTAAATGAAGGTTTACAGTGTATGGATCATTGAAGCGCGCTAGGTTTTCAATGCTTTGTTTACAATATCACCTGAAAATATCCTGGGCCCCGTATATTTTAACTTTTTTAGGTAAACACTGTAGTCAAATCGTGATAACGCAAAATGAGCTAGAACTGTATTTTTACATTTTTGTTTTGTTTTTCAGCCTTTAGCTCTTCAAATTCTGTCCTATGTAGAATTTGAATCGTTTTCAAAAATCTAAAAATAAAAAGCTTTAAAAATTCAGTGGAAGAGATCTTCAAAAAGTAAAAATATGTTTAGTGAAAATAATAATTATATGAGAACCATAATGTTTAGTGGGTGGGGTGTCTAGTGAAAAAAGCGTGGTTTTCAGATCTGTGTAGATCTGTGGTTAGAATCTGCCGATACTTGATATATAAACTCTGCTTTGTACCTGTCATGTCATAGGTGTAGAACACGGTGTGGATGTGGGGTAGTGAGAGGGTATGTGTTCAGAAACTTTTAATTCTAAACTGTACCGTGTCATTGTGCCTTGGTAACTCGCTTAGTAACTGGCACTAACGATATACTGCCTACTGATGCTTTCTGATTATTGGAAGAAGAGCTTCCTGGTTAGTATTGGGAGGCACTGAAATATTTCTTAAAGAACTAAAAACTTTACTTAGAAATATCTTTATATTGAACGAGTATTTATTTCGCGTAATATTTAAATGGCAGTTTTTAGTTTTTAGTAGAATACTTTTGAAAAGCTTGAAAAGTACTTGGGTGTGAGAAAGCTAAGAAAGCCGAAAGAAAGAACCAAACTGCAGTAGTTTTCCGGTAGGTTGTGAATTACTGTTACAGAAGGTTTCTCATGTCCAGTGTATAAGACTGTTCACTTTCATGGTAATTTCAAAGTAAATAAAGCGCAAAACAGTTCCACAGCTATTAAAAAGCAGACGTGGTTTTATCGCAATACAATACTGCCAGATCGGTCTACCTGCCCTGAACTGGGAGGCGATCACAGAACCAGGTGTGGAGGCTTTGAACTCGCGCCATGTGCTTGCTCTTGGGCACTGAATGGTTCCTTCAGAGGGAGAAACTCGCGCGCTTGAGCTCTTTGAGAAGAGTGTTTACCGCCTCCAAATTGTCCAAATTGTCCCATCACCCCCACCAGCCTCCGCCATCTTCCCCCTCACACCACTGTGGTGTTTGAAGGCCTGGTTAACTCGCCGGGAAAGCTGTGCTCTGTTCGGGACAACACTTGAAAGCTTCTTAGGCCTGCCGGTGTGAGCGGGCTCTGCCTCCCAAGTAGCTTTTTCTTTATGTTCGAAGGAACTCAAATCCCGGCTGGCATCATTTCGAAAATTATCAACGTCTTAGACATATTCGGGTTGCATTTCTCAATGGAAACATTACCAAAATGTTCCTGACAGCTGAGAATTACCTCTCTCTCTCTCTCCTTCTCTCTCTCTCTCTTTCTCTCTCTCTCTCTCTCTCTCTCTCTCTCTCTCTCTCTCTCTCTCTCTCTCTCTCTCTCTCTCTCTCT
>RQTK01000002.1:1756898-1773912 GCA_003991915.1 Elysia chlorotica | reverse complement strand
TCAAATTACTAAGCTGACACTAAACTATTTTCACAATCAGCACTACCGTGAAGTAATAACAACACTAATTGCCCGCCCAACACTTACCCAAGGATTGACTCTCAGCTAAGTAACCAAACGAACCAAAATGGTTTGTACCATATACTTAACTCCTTGGGGAGCATTTTTGTATTTTTTAATGCTTTACTGGCATTTATTTGTTTGTTCTTGTTTTACTACATATTATATGGACTAACAACCCCCCCCCCCTTTCCTCACCTCTCCGACATTACCTTTCCTGTCCATCTATCTCTTTCTATCACTGTTTCTCCATTTATCCATCTATGTCTTTCCCTCTCTTCCTCACTATTTACTTCCCTCTCTCCTTTTCTCCTATCTACTATCTCTTCTTCTTCTTTTTCTTACCCTTCTTTTCCTTCTTCTTCTTCTTCTTCTTCTTCTTCATCTTTCTGTTCTTATTTTTCAATACAGTCCATGTGTCCATATTCACAATACTTAACTATTGAACATAATTTATTATGTCTTGCATTCATCCTTCACTTTGTTCCTTTCACTTTTCGGCTCCTGGTTGCTCAACCATCACTTCGATCACTCATAGAGGGCCCATCCCATCTCGATTTACGTGTATGAATAGCCGACAGAACATGCGCCATTCCTCAGACAACTGCGACCATCGGAGACATTCTTAGCTTGCTAGTGTCGGTACGCGCCACTATCATGACTAACCAAATAATTCAACTGGCTAATCAGTGTGGATTTCTCCAGCACTACGTGACACTCTTTTTTTTCCTCGTCTCAGATTTGTGAGCAGGTATGGGTGTTGGCAATAATCGGGCATGAAATATTATTTTTCGTACATTCTAGTATTATTACAATTTCCTAATTTAAAACGATTCCCTAGTTTGTGATCCAGATGTATTGGTTCTCTTCTTTATACGCGTTTTATTCACTTCATTTTTTTAATTCCCTTTTTTTTTTCTAAATATGTATTGTATTACAATAGACTCCTAAGATTTTTACCATTGAGAAAAAAAATATCAAAAGAAAAATTCATCATATCTTCACCATAAAATCCTTGTTGCCCTATGACCATTGTTTCGCTCTTTTCGTTAATAAACATGATGCATGAAAACAATTAAAATTCCTTGATTTTGGCCAGTACCTCTCCAAACTCCATCACACCTCTAATAAGTAGTGTGGTATCGTCTGCATAATGCTTGATTTTTACCGGTTCTTTCGTCAGTGGGATTTCAATGCAATTAATATTTCTACTTTATCTTTTGTATAAAGCAAAAACTTCAATTGCAAATATACATAGCAAGACGGATATTGGACCACCTTGTCTACCGCCTCGCGTGAAAGTCAACTCGTGTTTTTTTACCATTGCAGTACATTACCAATTCTTTTAAAGTTAGGAAATGTGCTCCAATCCGGGTTTAGGTTGTATAACTTTTCCAAAATCGTATATAACATATCTCTATCTTAGCTTTGACTGTTGGTATTGAAGAGCCAGATGAATGGATTTAGATTTTTTTTTTATTGTATTCATACTCACTAATATTAGCCAGTTCTCTTATAACTTGAGGTTTCTTCTTTTATTAAAACGTGACTGGTCTTTGTTAATCAAATATATGGCAGTTTTGCCAAGTATCAGGGCTAATGCTATGGTTAGTAACCCGTACTAAACACGAATTAGTGGTATTGGGCGCCAGTTTCCTAAATAATTATTATCCCTTTCCTTTAAGTATTAAAGTGATTAATCATTTTCTCTGAGAAGGGGCCAGGCAGTCTTTTCATCCTATACTGATACGATTCCAAGACATAAAAAATAATAAAAGATATTTTTTTTGTTATATAACTCAGTAGGTTTTCCGTCTGGACTGGGTGATGATTGGTTTTTCATTAGCTTTGATGCAATCAGAAATTCTTCTTATTTATGTGATTACTCACACAGCTCTTTATCGTATTGCGTTACTTGAGGGAATTCTGTGTTTGAGCAAAATATATCGCTTTCCTGTGCTATGTTATTATCCTCTTGATTTTTCTTTATATACATTTCATACTATTTACACAATCCTTTCCTCCAGTACATCTGCTTCGGTATTGACTATTTTACCTGAGGTATCTGTCAGTGAGTATACATGTATATTATTGTTTTTGTTCCGAATTTTTCCAAGGTCAGAAAAAAACCTGCTTCCCTTTTCACCTTCCTCTATCCATTTAACACCGGCCCTTATTTAGGCTCCTCTTGTCTCTTCTAGCAAATCTATTTTTAGCTCATGTTTTAATGTTATCATCTCACTTTGCATAGATTCATTTGCGTAGCCATGTGCCAATCCTTTTTCAAGTTCTTTTTTTTTATGTTCCTGTTTTCTTTTGAAACTTCTCATTTCACAATATTTGTGGCTAATTTCTGCCATTTCTATTTTTACCATTTCCCATCTATAATGTGGGATGAGATCTTTAAAAGTGCGTTTAGCTTCGTCCCGATAATAATTGTTTATCATTCCTATGTATTTTTACTCTTTTCAAACGCTTTTGTTTGTTTTGAAAAAAGAGGTCTTTTTTTAATTTATCAAAGTCTACTGTTACTGCTACTGCTATGTGATCCGAAAACCCTGTTGTTTTAATATTTGAATGGTTTCCCGGTGGCACCAAACTGCATATATCATGCCAAACTCGTTTCCTAAAGCCCAAATATAAAAAATTAAAAATTATCAAGTTATCATGCTATAAAGTATAATTATCGCATTTAAAACCATATTATATACTATACTATTATTCATCAGTATATAACTATTGTGTATAATTATGCTTGGGAACAGTTGATATTAAAACTTGAGTGTCAGATAGTGTAAATATGAAATAAACGATGGATTGCTTGGGAGTCAAAAGGGAACAACGTTAGTGTTAAAAAATTCACCAGTCTAGATTTTTCTTTCAATTCGATATCTATATGCTATCATTGCGGATGAGGAACGTTGCGGAAATGTATGGAAAGGGGAACAGGGTAGCCAGGACGATAGAACTCGCGGCTGCGCATCAACAGATTCGGGCTTTGTTTACCATTGGTTGGGACTTTGTTACTCGTAACACAATGTCATCGGCTAAGACAGAAAGGTTGTTATTCTCGCTTATGTGTCTAGCACATTATAATGAGACCGGCTGAGACAGGAGTCACGGTATCCTCGTCCTGTCTCGTGTGTGGCAGCACATACAATTGTAAGACGCCAGTCTTGGATCCCGTCCACAATATAGTCTATACAGTGCTGACGCTGGATAATAAACCAAATCAACTGCAACTCAACTCAAAGTGTCTAGCAAATTGTCACACAATCTCCAACTTGAGTAAACAAAACTGTACTCTAAATTTCAAAATCTCTGTCGTAGTTTAAAGTCCCCTAAGGCATGTAGCACATGTATACGAGGACGGGGCCCGAGGTCGAGATACTCTGGACTTCATTGGTAACACTATCCTGGCACCAAACAGACCAGAAGCAGGGAGCCTGAGCAGAGACGCGGATTCTTCCTCGAAGCCTACCGCGCCCCCTCACAACATCATCATGTTGGTTTGTCTGTAACTGTCTGACGTAGCCTCCCGTACAATCTGCTTGGAGAACTCTCTGTCTTGAGCGACCATTCCTGCTTCGCTGGGCCTCCTTTGTAGCCAGTCGATGATGTTATCCATCCACCTTGTAGGTCTGCCCAGCTTTGCTTTCCAAACTAACATGTCTTTTCAGGTGCCCAAAGTATTTCAGTGTTCTTTCTATAAATTTGGTTTGATTTTAAGTTCTTTTAGTATGTCGCCATTTCATCTGTGTGCTGTCCATGGAATTCTAAGCATTTTTCTCTAGCATATTTAAAAAGACAGTTTCTTTTCGTCTGTTTTTGTGGTTGTCCACCCTTCACATCGATATGTGGCAATGGGGAATATGCAAGATCTTATGACTTTCAGTTTTGTCTGTTTGTTGCTTCCCTTCCAGAGTTTTCTTAGTCTTTTCACTTGTGCCAGGTTTTTTTTTTATATTCTTCTATTTTCCGTTGAGCGTTCTCTGTCAATATAGTTGGTAAAAACATATGCATATTTTATTCTATCAAAAAAATAGCTTTGTGGTGCAGGCTTCTTGGGATTTTCATTGTTGTTTTTTTTTACCACGAAGAGCACTGCTTTTGTTTAACAAAGCCCACTGTTGCAACATGGTTTGCATATCTTTGTTTTAAAAGTATGTTTAAGTTTGTAGAGCAATTGGGATTTCACAGTGAAAAAAGGTTTCCTATGCAAAAAATAATCATAATAAAAAAGACAAGATTTATCCCAGGTTTATACTTTATTGATAAAATGTCTCTCTTTCAAATTGAAAAGTATTTTAAATGAGTCCTTGTGACAGCAACTGACATGTGGGAAGATGATGCCGCATGACACACGTATAGTGTCATAAATCACAGAACCCCACAGTGAAACAAATTATAGAGTAATTTTCTTGGATTATTTTTTATAAACCTTTGGACACTTCTAACGTAAAGAAAGACTAGAGGGGTACAGAGACGCATTATAACAATGATTTCGTATGAGAGAGATACAGGGGTATCTGAAAAACGAACCGATATGTCCTAACTATTTGAGTTGATAGGCGGGGGCGGGGTGGTAAAATAATGGAAATTATGAGTCTCAGTGGAACATTTTTTGTTTTTTGTTTCATTTTCTCCTCGGTCTATAAATGTTTGATACAAGAATCCGGTGCGGTCTGGATTTAATATCTCAGTTTGCTTGTTTTGGGCAAAAAGGTTTAGTCGGTTTTGGGTTGTTGTTGTTTTTTTTTAATGTAAAGTAATATTGATACATAATGAAACGCATCTGTCTATTTCAAACTGTGAATATTTCTGTAGATTTTGCTGTTCAGGTTTATATTTTTAGGCTGATAATAATACAGGTATTGTCTTTGATTATCTTTGTTCCATGATTATCCCTCAGTTTTCCAGTTTTCCTTTCTTTGTTGTTGTTGTTTTTTTTTCGTTCGTTTGTTGTTTGTTTGTTTTTGTCTTTTGTTGTTGTAGTTGTTGTTGTTTTTACATTCTTTGCGAAGTCCTTTAATTCATGTTTTAAATTAAAACGCACCACAAGAAAAAATGTCCTCCATCATTGAATACATAATCTTGCAATGCTTCGCGTGACTAAAGTGAGTGAAAATCAAAACTTCAATGAGGTCAGCTTTGACAGCTCAAAGCTTTAGAAAGGTCGGAAGACAGTATCACCCTTAGAACGAATGCTCCTTTCCCAGTGTTTTCACAGCAATCCCGCTGTCAAAACTGATTTTTTCAGTCTGGAGTAAGTTGTTTCTTCTTCTTCCTGTGAAAACTTGAAAAGGGTGTGATGTGCTACCAGTGGCAGCCTCGGATCGATCTCGCAGACGCCCGCCCCACTCTCGCTAGTGGAGCAGCACTCGGTTGACCCAATCTCTCTCGGTTTATCCTTACGTTAAATAATTACTTCCATTTCTGTTCACACTGATTAAACCAGGCGATACATTAGATCTCCTGCACCGGAGGGTAGTAATGATCTTGGAAGTTTACATACGAAACATTTATTTGGTACAATGCAGTGCGAACAGTTAACATATGATTCACTTCTACCTTTCTTTCACTATTCTTTAGACTCTCTCTCGCTTTTTAATAATTTTTTTAATTCCCTTTGGTATTTATAAAGGTATTTAAACACGTTTTCTATCTTTCTCTCTCTTAGTATCTATAAATGTATCTGATTGTTCTGTCTCAGAGTTGCTGCAACTGCTAATATTGCTACTACTACTATAAAGAGATGAATACGCACCACTTAGCGACTGTGCGACGCAATAAATCAACTAACTCTAGTTGTGTTTGATTTATTGTGTCCCTCAGTTGCTAAGTTGTGCGTATTCTCTTTTATTATTATATTATCCTATTACTTGCGCACATGCATCTACTTTAGTCCTTAGCAACTGAGTAGGTGTACTCTTAATTGTTGTGCTCTTGATTCCTTTTTGATACATTTCTATATTACTACTACTACTATTACTACTACTACTACTACTACTACTACTACTACTACTACTACTTCTACTACTACTACTACTACTACTACTACTACTACTACTACTACTACTACTACTACTACTACTACTACTACTACTACTATAAAACCATGTACTACTCCTAGTTCAACTTGTTTCGACATTGACTTGAGATGGGTTTAAGGAATAATATTATTTTATCTCAACTCTGAATTTAAGTGAACTGGCCGTTTGTAATTGTAAATATATTGAAAAACTCAACGACATACTTTTCTGCATATAGAGGTATCTTTCATTTTACACATACCTTGATAAAACCGAATTTCTCACTGGCTTCTCACAAGTATCTGGAACTGAGAATGGCGAATCTTGGCATGCTTCTGACTCTCTAATGACAGTGATGAATGCCTTATCAAGAAACTTGTGAAAACGCTTGAATCTAGGTGTTTGTGCTGGGGAATGCCGGGCCAGACACAACACGGCCTGCCAATACTTCGCGGCACATCAGGCAGGCTCTGCCCGGCGCGCCCTCTGTCGCTGTGGCATGCTGGGAATGGCGCGCTCAGACCAGATGGCGTCCATCTTGACCAACAAGCCACCGAGTGAACACTGAGAAGAATTTAATCACTCTACAATCAGCCTCACTATTGTCTGTGGTAACTTTGAAGTAGCAAGCTGTGCGTGATTGTATTATGGCAGTTTAAACGATGTACAATTACACCAACACTACAATTTAGATCATTAGTCACGCGCTGCAATGTATAATACACTGTAGTGGTACTTTTTACTGCTATGCAGATGTTAGACCAGATACTACAATGCAGATATCACACCGGTGTATCATGTAGAATGTCATAGATTACGCAACGCATATATCATGTGTATACGACAATGCATATATCATGTAAAGGCCAAAAATTCAGATATTAAGTCAGCAAGATAATTCAGATATTAAGTCAGCAAGACAATTCAGATATCATGTCAGGAAGACAATGCAGATATCATGTCAGGAAGAGAATGCAGATATCATGTCAGGAATACAATGCAGAAATCATGTCAGGAAGACAATGCAGATATCATGTCAGGAAGACAATTCAGATATGTCTAAAAGACAATGCAGATATCATGTCAGGAAGACAATGCAGATATCATGTCAGGAAGACAATGCAGATATCATGTCAGGAAGACAATGCAGATATCATGTCAGGAAGACAATGCAGATATCATGTCAGGAAGACAATGCAGATATCATGGCTGAAAGACAATGCAGATATCATGCCAGGAAGACAATGCAGATATCATGTCAGGAAGACAATGCAGATATGATGTCAGGAAGACAATGCAGATATCATGTCAGGAAGACAATACAGATATCATGTCAGTAAGACAATGCAGATATCAGAGACAGAGACAGACAAACAGACAGACAGGCAAACAGGCAGGCAGACAGACAGACAGACACACACAGACACCGAAATAGAGAGTCAGAGAGAGACAGAACAAGAGAAACTCAGAGACAGAGACAGAAAAAAATCAAATAGAGACACACAGAGAGAAGGGAGCAATCTTTTTTTTTTTTCACATAAGCAACTATGAGTGCACCTGTTTTTCCTACCAGAATGTAACAGAACTTATAATTAGCCGAATTAATGACTGGATCATTTGTTTACGTTTTGTAAGTAGTCGCAGTTCCCGTAACTGTGTACCAGAGAGGAAATGAGGCGTTCAACAATTTGGAGCTAGCGTACTTTGGATGTGATTTTAGTGAGGGGAGAAATCGGGTCACACAGAGCTGGGCCAGTAGACCATCCCCGGAAAATACCTCGGGAAAAACGCTTCGCACATACCTTCAACGACGCGTGTATTTTAACCCTTTAGTTGTTCCTCCAAATTGATTGTTAAGAGTGGAGAACCTGTTTCCCACCTGACAGATGAGACATCCAGGTCTAAGGTAAAACGATATTTTTCTCTCACTCATCAAAAGATACTACTTTGATGTAGTACTAGAGTCTTGGATGTAGCAATTCTCACTCTCAGAGTACATTCTTGTTTGAGGGGGTAGGATCACCTGATGTCTTGTCGAATGGTCCTTGAGAGCTAGCAAAAAACCTAAAGTAGGGCTTAATTCTGCCAACTAAATACAAAACCTAAAGTAGAGCTTAAGACTGTGAACTAAATACGAAACCTAAAGTAGAGCTTAAGACTGTGAACTAAATACAAAACCTAAAGTAGAGCTTAAGACTGCCAACTAAATACAAAACCTAAAGTAGAGCTTAAGACTGCGAACTAAAATACAAAATCTAAAGTAGAACTTAAGACTGCCAACTAAACACAAAATCTAAAGTAGAACCCAGGACTGCCAACTAAATACAAAACCTAAAATAGAACTTAAGATTGCCAACTAAATACAAAATCTAAAGTAGAGCCCAAGACTACCAACTATAAATAGAAAACTTAAAGTAGAGCTTAAGACTGCAAAACTAAATACAAAACTTAAAGTAGAGTTCAAGACTACCAACTATAAATACAAAACTTAAAGTAGAGCCCAAGACTGCCAACTAAATACAAAACCTAAAGTAGAGCCCAAGACTGCCAACTAAATACAAAATCTGAAGTAGAGCCCAGGAAAAACACCCTACATGAAGCGTCAATGCAGATTTTAGGAACATCTACAGTTAACAAATAACTTTTTGGAGATTAGATTTTAAAAAAAGTTTGAGTCATGAATCGATGCCAGAGAAAAGTTGTTCACGATGGATTGCCTTCTGTTTGTAGTGCTGATTGTTACAGACCTGACCTCCAGGCCTTTTGGTAGGCCGACATTTGCCCAGATAGCGATGAATGCTGCCCGGCGATGCGGCAGTATATTACCCCAATTTCGAGGGGAAAATTGTGTTTTTTGACATTGCTCTGAGAGAATGCGCAGTATGGTACCCTTACACCCGCTGAGATAAACAAAGATTTTTAAATAGTAGGAAGTAAAATGTTTCTTTCATTTCGTTTATAAAGTCGTCAAACTAAAATCTGGCAAGAAGCACGTCAGTTCGATCTGTAGGCGTTGAGGTTCACACTGATTATAAAGGCTTCGCTGGGGTCTGCCTGATTAGTGTTTTACCAAATAATAGATTAGAAAGTCGAGACTAAAAGCCGATCCGCATGGAATCATTTGCTAAACCAAGGATATTTCTTCGTGCAAGAAGATTTAATAAGAATAGATTTATCGACATGGCTAAATGTTTATTGTTCAACAATGTTGACTTCTCTCCCCCTGGAGTCAGAGCAATGGCGAGTGAACAGTACGCACCCTGTACGCTATGAAAAGTATTGTCGCAAAAGGCGCAACAAACACAGAACACAACCATAGAGTTACTGCATTTTGATGTCGACATCAGCCCAGACAATCCAGGGAGGTTGGCTGAAATGTGGTCCGATTTTTTTTCAATTATTGTATTAGAAAAGACAATATTTTACAAAGCCATGTCTGAAGCTTCACGTTGGAAAGTCACCAACAATCCGATGCTGTCAGTCATGCTCGATAGCTCATCAAAAAAACTCTCAGCACAATTATATTTAATTTGTAAGGCGTCCACAATTTTGCTTTCAATATATTTTTTTCCTCAACTTAATGTCCTCAAAATTTAATCCATCTACAATGGCTGACTTCGTAAATACATGATCTTCTGCTTGATCTAATTGGTTTACGCTTCATTGGAGGCAAAACATAGTACTTGCAAAGAATACTGATTGTGTGTGTGTGTTTAGAAAGGACAGCTACTTCCTAGCCTATGCTAGGCCTTCCGTATTCCAGCCACGTGACTTCGACGCCTTGGCAGCTGACTGTAAATTCGTGGTAGTTTTGTTGACTCTCAGCTCCCACCTCAGAGGATTGTTATGTTTAAAGAATCTTTTCTTCGGAAGTTAGAAGTGGGTTTAGTGTTGAATATTCCTTTATTGGCAAAGGCAGAGATAGTAAGACATACTTGTAAGAAATAGTAAACTTAAGAATCCCGTTAGGTAGTTTTAAAGAAGACCTTTCACAGAATAATGGAAATAAAACAAAAAAATATCAATGGCATAACAAAACAGAAATAGATTGAAAATTAACCTAATTACGTTAACTATCGCCTTACTCGTCTCAACCACCTTACAGGGGTGTAAGCTTTGTTGACTCTAAGCTCCCGGATCAGGGGATTGTTTTGTTTATCTAATTCATACTGTGCTTTCTTTGAAAATTTCGTTAAAAGTGGGGTTCGTGTTAAATATTCCTTTCATGGCAGAGGCAAAGAAAAGTACACTTGGAAGAAACAGCATACACAATAATGTCGTTGGTGGACATAGAATTGAAACTTGGTCTATAAAAATGGAAGTTTAACATACAAAAATAACAAAATAGCATACCCCAATGGAGCAAAAATATGACTGGAATACTTATCAACAAAACTGTGAGATCAACACCAAAAAAAAAAACACTTCAAAGAAAATTGTTAAGATGACCACGGACCAGACTAAACATAATGACTCTCAGGTGGTCTGCTGAACTGTAAAAAGATCAGGGCTGTACAGAGAGAGCGTTGAACCCATAACACTTTCCATTGACAGTTAGCCCGCAATGGTGCTCTCCCTGAATCAATAAACCGTTCTCCCTCAGTCTCTGGGAGAACAGGGCTGCTGGCACGGGTGTATGTATGATGGAAGTAGCGCGTGAAGACCGAGGGGTGGAATCCCAGCCACATGTCTCCCACCCCATGCACTCCATGACTGTGGCAACACTCGCTGGCATCGCCGGCATTCTCCTGGCTGTCGCTCACCTCAACTCGAAGGGAAAGAACTCTCCGCGAAACATAGTGCGGGTTTTTTAAGCACGCAGAGTTGTCTGTCAGTGTTTTGGGGCGGGCGGTGGGGGTGACGGATCATGACTGGCGTCAGATGGAGCAAAACTGCTCGCGATCTCGCGAGATTCATCCAGCCTCGCGTCCAGAGCCCTTGTCGAGCCCGCGACAGAAAGACTGATGCGGGGAGGCAATCCCAGGGCATGATCAATCTCTGCTGTCATCAGCAAAGCCTCGTATTATTATGATTTGTCAAATACGTTTTTTTTTTCTTTTTCCTTTTTCCATTTCATTATCACATTATCTATCAAATTTCATTTCTCTCTTTGTATCTCTGCACCTTTTATATGTCTCTCCTATTTTTCTTTTCGTTGTGCGTCTCTCTCTCTCTCTCTCTCTCTCTCTCTCTCTCTCTCTCTCTCTCTCTCTCTCTCTCTCTCTCTCTCTCTCTCTCTCTCTCTCTCTCTCTCTCTCTCTCTCTCTCTCTCTTTGCTCCCATTGATTTGTGTTCTACCGTAACTCTTCTCTGTTATCGGTATGATCTAGTAAGATTATCATTTGTCAAAAAAGCTGTTCTTTCTCTCTTTCTCCTCCTCTCTTTCTTAATCTCACTATGTTTCTCGTTTTTATCTGTGCATCTCTATCTGTCTATTTCTCTTTGCCTATGTCCCTGTTTGCATGTCAGTCTGAATGTCTGTCTGTCTGTGTACCTCTATCCCTTTCTCTCTCTCTCTCTCTCTCTCTCTCTCTCTCTCTCTCTCTCTCTCTCTCTCTCTCTCTCTCTCTCTCATTTGAATTTTTCTTGTCAATAAGATCAAAGTTAGATCAAGGTATTTCTTTCTCTCATTCTTTATCCCTCTTTCCTTATCTCTCTCTCTCACACACACACACACACATGCGTACCCATACACACACTTCATCTCCATTTCTTTCCCTGTCCCTCTTTATCTTCGTCCACAATATAGCCTATATAGTGCTGATGTTGGACGTTAAACCAACTCAACTCAACTCTCCCTCTTTATCTTCCAATGATAAATCTTTGTCGCAGTGCTCATTTCTGGTTCGACGGACAATCATGCTGTGAACTACGAACCGGGAAATTAAAGCTGTAGAGCGGACAGTGGCGTGATAATACTGAGTTGTACTGACATAATGAGCCAAGTTTGGTTTGGTTTGCTTGGTCGGGTTGTTAAATTCCATTGTCAGCAACAAAGCTATACTGTGGACGTGTCCAGACACTAGAGTCCGACAATTTATTCTCTAGTAGGCATTCATAATTGGAAAGGTAGACTAACTCTTAAGAAATGGAAAAAAAGAGTTGCTGAAAAATAGATCGATTTTTCTTCTCCAGTTAGCCTGCGATTTGCTTGTTGTTGTTTTTTTCATAAGTTCTTTATGACAAACTATCTCCGTTTTTGTTGTTGTTGTTATTGTCGATTTTTTTTCCTCTTTTATGTTTATTGTTGTTGTTTTTTTCGGTGATGGGGGAGTGTTTCTGTGGGGTTCTTTTTCTGTATCTTTAGGGGAGGGGGTGTTTTTTTTTTTTTTTTTTTTTTTTTTTTTAATGGTTTTTTTTTGCTTTGGGGGGGGGGGTTGCTTGTTGTTTTTTTTTTTTTTTTTTTTTTTTTTTTTAATGGTTATTTTGGCACATGGCTGGGGGATGGGAAATTAAATTGTTTCATTGGTAGTGTCTGATTCTGAAGTATGGATTAGTGAAATACTTTTCTGTACATCTCCAGAGAAGATATTTTAATCATGTATGAACAAATCTTAACTCAGTAGAATCTGCTCAAATTATTGTCAAAATAATGTTGGTTTTGCTTGGATTCATTCCCACCAAAAAGAAAACCTGAGTGAATTAACAGTGTACATATCAAGAAAAAAGGACCAAAATTCAATTGCACAGAATTTTTACGTTTTCTGTTCTTTGTGAGGCTGAAAAAACAACCGATCCATTTGATAGAAAGACGCGCAGGTAAACCGAGGCATGCACAAGACAAACACTGCGCATGCTTAATACATGGAATTAAGGCACAATTACCCAGACGGCTGGCTGGAGGAGTGCCATCTCTAGAACTCTAATGTACTCAGCTATATCATTCTGTAAGTAAGCTGGCATCACTTGTTGATCTTTCTGTTTTCCTTGTTTTTGTTGTTGTCTTTATTTTAGTCGTTTTTGTTTCTAATGATGCTGTTGAAGGATTCAATCTTGCTTGTGTGCGTATATGACAATTATTTTTGTGGATCTTCGGTTGTGATGTTTGTGTTGCAGCTGTTTTGTCTGCTTTTCAATGGTAGCGAATGTACCGGTATCAAATGTAATAACTGTTTCATTGGTAGTGTGGATTTTTTTCTGTTGATAGTGAATCTGCAATTGTAAAAAAATGCATGTTCCAAAATTCAAATCTCTTGGAAAAAGAATGAAGTTTCTGGGGCTGTTTCCCGCCCTTGTTGTTCAGTTTCCACCGTTGTATTCCCCACCTGTCCTCGCAAGGTTTGCCTCTCATTGGTTTGGTGCCTGGCCAGCCAGATAACTGCTCTCCTTTGATCTCACCGACTTCTCAGGTAGCCTGTTAGAGTGAGGTGAATTCTAAACAAAAATCAATGAGTACAATTTTAGGTGCAAACAAACATACCGGCACTTGTAAGTTCGGGCAACGTAGTCGCATTCTGAGATTGCTCATTGGTTGTTGTTTTTTGGAATAATTTTGATGCGTGTTGCTTAATGCAAATAGAACTGTTTTACTCCAGGAGCTACTTTGAAACTGAAACTTGTTGAATTGTGCGGAAATTGTTTTGTGTAATCGGTCCCGCTCATTACCAATCATTCACTGCGGGATGATAAGTTATGATAAAAAGCTCACCAGACAATTATAATTGCAAGGTATTTAGATCAGACCCTCAGGTAAAGAAACACCAAATATTTTCATTAGATGGAGGATCCCACAAGTTCTTTCGAGTTCCCATCTATTCTATGCTATGGTTATGATTATTCCTAAGATTGATATCACTATTCGTAGCACAAGTGTTTTTCCGAGGTCAGAGGGCTACCCTTCCCATCTCAATTAAATTAAAAATCCATGGGGCTCAGCTAAAAAAAAAGAGCTGAATTTACTGAATTTCCACTTAGTCCCTTTCAAAGAAGAAAACCTATTAATAGTTCACTGTGGGTGACAAAAGGAACGAGTCTCAAAGTGTAAAAAAAAACAGATTATATGAGATGAGTGAAGCACTTTCTTCTGAGATAAAAATGACAAATACGGTGTTTTCTGACAGATCTGATTTGAGATTAAAGGAAAACAGATGAGAACTTCCCAAACAGGACTATTTTGTGATCAAAACCGTTTAGGGACAAGTTTGCTTTGTTTTATCAACATCATCAGTGGCTTTATACGACGTCAGGAAAATTGTCTTAGATGGATCCATGGCGAGGTTTAGGCAGCACTGTTTAAACTTCTGCATTTTCATGTCCGTCTACACTGTACCTACACAACTTACAAAAAGAACTATAATTATTTACAAAACCTTTGACTATACCTATCCGAGGTGTGATGCTAGGACCTTGTAGTAGAGATGCAAATAATACGGAATTATAAGACACAATAGTACTATAGATTTCGAAGTTTCGTTTTGTGAATTCACAAGCCCTCATTCGATGAAAGAAATACTCAAACGATGTCCATGATTAGACGAATTATCCTTTGAAAGAGAGTTAATGTTTTAGCCTGAAAACCATAAAAATCTATAATTACTGTGTTCATCATGTCTCAGTAACAAAACACAAGCTGGCTGTAGCATGGCCTTGAAGAGCAGTGAGAACAAGTGTGGCGAGTCTTGACTCTGCATTGTTTACCTTCTCTGTCGTCAAGGAGAGTTACTTCCGCCTGCCGTCTTGCGCTAAGCTTACAGCGAATCAAAACATCCGCCGCGCGCGGCCCAGCCTAGAGAATGGCGGTCTGAGGATCGCTTTTCCATTCTTAATTAAGTCTGTTTGTTTATTAACCCTTATCATTAAAGCGAGAAGGGGAGAGAGAAGAGGGAAATAGAGAGAAAGATAGAGGTAGAGGCAGTGACAGGGACAATAATGATAGAAACTGGCAAACAAAGGGTTTAACAGAATAACATGCAGAATTTTTGTAGATCTCCTTGTTGTTTACTGCCCAGACACAAATATAATTGTGCGCAGCATCATGAACATTATAGCTGTGTGGAAGGTAATGACCCATGCATGTTTCTTAGCACGGAATCTTTGCCAAAAATGATAATTCTATTGCTACAGAGTTGACACAGTGTGTTACTTTTATCTTCCCAGAGTGTGTGTCGGCCCCTGCCATCCGATACCTTGAGCCCGAGTTCGTGCCCTCCCCCGCCACGGTGAGCTACAAACGGGGGGAGAACGCCAGACTCTACTGCTCGGTGATGAATCTGGGAGAGTTGACAGTAAGTGCCACACCAGACGGGCCATCAAGGCTGACTGGCACTTAAACAGAGTGTCAGGGTGCAACTTTCATAAAAATCGTTAGAGCATCCATTTTTTTAAATAATCAATAAATATTATTGTATTGCAAGCAACCAATCTTGAGCTTGTTTTATATGCACCGTATCAATTTAGACTATTTATTATTATATTCATATCACGGGGGGAGAAGAATCCTACACTTGATCCTTATTTTGTAAATGTTTGTCGTTTAGGGCTAGTCGACAAAGGGAAGATTGTGTCTAAGACAAGGGAAGCACATCATTATGACGCGTACATCTCTTGGTCTCACTAAGAACGCTGGGTCAAGCTTAGGTCCAAAAAAATGATTTATCATTCTGGATCGGCTATGCGGTATTTGCCTTCCATCTTTCAAAATTATCAATTTGTACCCATCTAATATTATTTTCGTGATATGAATATAATAATAAATAGTCTAAATTGATACGGTGCATATAAAACAAGCTCAAGAAAAAATGTAAGGGGCGTTAGAGCGAAACGAATTTTTTTTTACTCAATATATATGTTTAGATAAACCTCTATTCCCAAGACTCTCTTTATTTGGTTTAGAGTAAGCACCAAGCTGCTTTCTATACAGAAATACGTATTCCGATTATTCACCAGATATGTCCAGCGTGACTTCCTGTCTGAGGACTTTCTTGCGCGTGCTCACTTGACACTCTACCGGCCGGCGTCCGTCCGTCGATACTGTCGATGAGGAGATCCCATTGGTCGCTGCCGGTCACGTGATCGACCTTATGCGGGGGTCATTGATCCAGGTCATGGTTCCCACAGTGAGAGTGGCTGGGCGGTAACCCTACGCCAAGATACCTGGGGGTGGGTGTTCATTGTTTTTATTTTTTTTTCCGGGAGGGGAGATGGTGGGGTGGGGACAGAGGAGGCAACGGGGGGGGAAGAATCCTACACTTGGTCCTTATGTTGTAAATGTTTGTCGTTTAGGACTAGTCGAGAAAGAGAAGATTGTGTCTAAGACAAGGGAAGCACATCATTGTGACGTGTGCATCTCTCGGTCGCACTAAGAACGCTGGGTCAAGCTAAAATCTAAAATATGGTTTATCATTCTGGGTCAGCTAGGTTGTGTTTGCCTACCATCTTTCAAAATTATCAACTTCGTACCCATCTCATATTAGTTGCCTCCTCTGTCCCCACCCCACCATCTCCCCTCCCGGAAAAAAAAATAAAAACAATGAACACCCACCCCCAGGTATCTTGGCGTAGGGTTACCGCGCCAGCCACTCTCACTGTGGGAACCATGACCTGGATCAATGACCCCCGCATCAAGGTCGATCACGTGACCGGCAGCGACCAATGGGATCTCCTCATCGACAGTATCGACGCGACGGACGCCGGCCGGTACGAGTGTCAAGTGAGCACGCGCAAGAAAGTCCTCAGACAGGAAGTCACGCTGGACATATCTGGTGAATAATCGGAATACGTATTTCTGTATAGAAGCAGCTTGGTGCTTACTCTAAACCAAATAAAGAGAGTCTTGGGAATAGAGGTTTATCTAAACATATATATTGAGTAAAAAAAAATTCGTTCTAACGCTCCTTAGTTGTTGTTTTTTGACAAATTCTGCATGAATACAAGGGCATCAGCTGAGATATGAATAGAAATAATGATAAAAAAGATGATTTATA
>RQTK01000002.1:1735319-1756350 GCA_003991915.1 Elysia chlorotica | reverse complement strand
TTACTCACTCAGCCACCCACACACTCAATTACTCACTCAGCCACCCACACACTCAATTACTCACTCAGCCACCCACACACTCAATTACTCACTCAGCCACCCACACACTCAATTACTCACTCAGCCACCCACACACTCAATTACTCACTCAGCCACCCACACACTCAATTACTCACTCAGCCACCCACACACTCAATTACTCACTCAGCCACCCACACACTCAATTACTCACTCAGCCACCCACACACTCAATTACTCACTCAGCCACCCACACACTCAATTACTCACTCAGCCACCCACACACTCAATTACTCACTCAGCCACCCACACACTCAATTACTCACTCAGCCACCCACACACTCAATTACTCACTCAGCCACCCACACACTCAATTACTCACTCAGCCACCCACACACTCAATTACTCACTCAGCCACCCACACACTCAATTACTCACTCAGCCACCCACACACTCAATTACTCACTCAGCCACCCACACACTCAATTACTCACTCAGCCACCCACACACTCAATTACTCACTCAGCCACCCACACACTCAATTACTCACTCAGCCACCCACACACTCAATTACTCACTCAGCCACCCACACACTCAATTACTCACTCAGCCACCCACACACTCAATTACTCACTCAGCCACCCACACACTCAATTACTCACTCAGCCACCCACACACTCAATTACTCACTCAGCCACCCACACACTCAATTACTCACTCAGCCACCCACACACTCAATTACTCACTCAGCCACCCACACACTCAATTACTCACTCAGCCACCCACACACTCAATTACTCACTCAGCCACCCACACACTCAATTACTCACTCAGCCACCCACACACTCAATTACTCACTCAGCCACCCACACACTCAATTACTCACTCAGCCACCCACACACTCAATTACTCACTCAGCCACCCACACACTCAATTACTCACTCAGCCACCCACACACTCAATTACTCACTCAGCCACCCACACACTCAATTACTCACTCAGCCACCCACACACTCAATTACTCACTCAGCCACCCACACACTCAATTACTCACTCAGCCACCCACACACTCAATTACTCACTCACTCACTCGCTCACGCATTTCACTCACTCACTCACTCACTCCCTTACAAACACGCTCACACATTCACTCAATCACCCTCTCACTTACTCACTCACTCACTCACTCACTCGCTCATGCATTTCACTCACTCACTCACTCCCTCACTAACACGCTCACATATTTGCTCAATCACCCTCTCACTTACACGCTCACACACTCACTCACTCCCCCTCTCACTTTTTCACTCACACACTCACACACTTACTCATTCAGTTACTCACGAACTCACAACCACTCACCCACTCACTCATCCATCAGCTCACAATCCTACTCACTCAACTACTCACTCACCCGCACACTGACTCACTTTCTCACTCACTCACTTACTCACGAACTTACGAACTCACAAGCACCCACTCACTCACTCACTCATCCATCAACTCACTCACCCACCCACTCACTCATCCTCTCACCCACTTACTCACGCACTCACATACTTACTCAATCACTCCACCACTCACTCTGTCACCCACTACATCTCTCACTGACAAACTCAACCCCTATCGAGCGTCGCTTGTAGAAACGTTTGCTGATCTTTTCTGTGGGACACATTTAATTAGCGTACATGTCTAAAGAATGACAGTTTTCAATGATAGGATAGATTTGATAAAGAAACTTCAAACCTTTATTTCTTTGACAATGAACCACAGTACTTGTAAGATTAAAAGATTTGTGTAGCACTGTTGATGTTCTTTTCATCCTTTTTTCTAAATGCCCATCTAGTGCTCGATATGTAATAACTATGCACACCAAACAAAATCAGGTAGATCTACCTAGTGTTAATAATACAGGCTTTAAAATAATGAGGACTTTAGTCAAAACGAAGGCGATGTTTAAGAGAATCTAGGCCAGCGTCTAATCATATCTCTATGCTAGACTTAACCATTGAGCGACCACAAAGGATTTATCACGCTCTAGATGACCAAGCCGGTGCTGCCAGGCTATGAAGCATCCCAACATTCCTGGTTCGTGTCAAGCCGAGCACAAACAATTCATATCCCGTGTGGGATACTCAACACCGTGTTCTGGCGATGCTTGCGGGCAAATAGGAAGAAAGCTGTCTTTATACTCCTGTTTACATGATTAAATAGTGCTGTCGGTAGAGTGCTCATTATTTCCCAACAAAGTCTTGTTTTTTAGTTGCAGTCAGATCTCCATGTAGCTCTACCAATGTTATTGACCAATTTTTGTACTGAGTAAATATCCTAATCACATTCCAAGATATCTCAACCACAATGTTGTCACGTCAAATTTATATGTAAAAAGTATTTAAATTAAAGAATTTATGAAGATCTCAAGAAGACTTTAAGATAATTATTATTACAAAGACGTTTGAAGTCGTCACGTATGGACTTAGTTTGTCATGGGAAATTGAAATTTGATTAAACCATAAGTACAAATAGGGGTGCATCGCGCTATGTTCTTCAATCTCTTTTTTGTCTCTTAAGAGCTGAGATAATCCTTATTACCACAGTTCTATTTCGACCTTCAGGAACCAGTTGAGTAGCAACTTGCACATACGTAACGCCCGGCCAGACGACTCGGGGATCTATACGTGCAAGTCACGTGACGAGAAGCTCGTGACGTCAGCGCACGTCAGCGTCATGACGGGTAAGCTGTAGGCGGTACGCTCCACATGTATCACTACTGCACACTTTTTATACGCTCACAGATTTATACAGAGATTGCAAAATTGGTGCGTCAGGAACACCTCAGTAAATCACTCTATGAACCCTTTGTTGTATTCTCTTAAAATGTTCAGTTGCTTAAAAGGCCATGCATCGTATGAGGGAGGAGGTTTTCAAAACAATTTTTAAACAATAAACCTATCAGCTCGGGCATCCAAGCTGTTTTAACCATATTTCCATCTCCCCGAGTGTAACTGTTTACCTTGAGTAAACTCCATGTATAATGAAGAGATAGCTCTGTCTTTCCGATAGCTGTTCTGTACCTTTGAATGAGTAAATCTAAAGCTAATTTCTCGTCTCGCATTGCATTGTTTTTGCAGGTGGCTCCAACAACGTGAAGCGGGGTGAGTTACTCGCACAGTGGAATCAGACGTGAGCGCCACACGTGTTTCACGCTGGCCCGCTGCAACAACAATAATAAAACAGTTTGCTTGTTTTTTGTACTTCTCTTCATTTCCAATGCAATAGGAGAAGGTTAACCCTGTATAGAAACGTTATTGCACCTGAAATCTTAGAGAATGGAAATAAGCAAAAATACGACTTCTTCCTCCTAAACTAACATTTTTTGCCACATTGCTTGAGGTCGTGGTTATTTTATGACCTACTTTCAGATTATGAGATCGGGCATTGGGTTTCTTTACATTAGATCCGATATTGCTTTGTCTAAGCAGCGCAGAAGGTTCTACCCCTCTCTTAATAATAGATCATACCATTCCTACATACCGATGAGTATAGAGAATGTTCCTTCATAGACACACGATGTAAATCCTGTGTGTTCATCATCAGAAGCTACCCCAGTGTTTCATATATTTATTACTCTTAGTTATAACTTCGCTTCTGTCTACGGTCTCTTCATTGATTACTAAACGTGTTCATTTAGTTGATTTAGTCACACATGACATTTGGTTCAGATTTTTGCTTAATTTTCCAAGTCAACTCAACCGTTAAGGATACGGTAAAGATTATTTAACATCTAAAACGCATGCGTAAACATAACATAAATTGCCTTTTTATAGTCATTTTGTTGTTTTCAATTGTTTGCGTACTGGCCATTTCACGATACCTGTAACACCAATGCAATAAATTTATGTTCGGTTAAATTTTTCGCTCTGCTAAGAATTATCGTTTTATGTGGGTTATACACAGTATACGTAATTGGACAAACTAAGCACTTTATGCTCCTCTAATGTTAAAAAAAATAAAAATAAAGGATATAGAGGATAATGTCATGAAGATTAATATGCCTTAATTCTGTTACTACTGGTGATAAGTTAGGATAAACCTTTGCAAATTAACTTTCCACTGAATTGTTTATTTCGTCACTTTAAAAAAATATGTTGTCATTCATTGATATTACCTCAAAACTGTTGAGTCCACTACAAAATTCATGTTTACAACCCAGTACAAAAGAGATGAGTTGTGCTTGTCTCCCTTCCCCAGCTGGCGGCGCCACGGCCAGTCCGTCAGAATCCAGCTCGGACCTGAGCGTGCGCAGCGCCATCTCGCATGGCCCCCAGATCACACTGAGCGTTGGTGTGACAGGTCACAGATCACACTAAGCGCTGGCGTGACAGGTCACAGATCACACTGGATCGTTGGCGTGACAGGTCACAGATGGTGTGACAGGTCACAGATTACATTGGATCTTTGGCGTAACAGTTCACAGATCACATTGGATCGTTGGCGTGACAGGTCACATATCACATTGGATCTTTGACGTGACAGGTCACATATCACACTGGAGTGTTGGCTTGACCGATCACAGTCACGTATCACACTGGAGTGTTGGCGTGACAGGTCACATATCACATTGGATCGTTGGCGTGACAAGTCACATATCACATTGGATCGTTGGTGTGACAGGTCACGTATCACACTGGAGTGTTGGCGTGACAAGTCACAGATCACACTGAGCGTTGGCGTGACAGATCACATATCACATTGGATTGTTGGCGTGACAGGTCACAGATCACATTGGATCGTTTGCGTGACAAGTCACATATCACATTGGATCTTTGACGTGACAGGTCACATATCACACTGGAGTGTTGGCTTGACCGATCACACTGAAGTGTTTGCGTGAAGGATCTCGTTATTGTTGACTGTGATTAAAAAAAAAAGTTAACTTCTTTTCTCTGACGCATCCATTGAGAATTCTGCGACTTTGAAGTTATTACAAGCCTTGTGTTCACTAAACAATATACAAGCATTGTTTTATTTAGATTTGAACAGACATTACACCTCTTTGTTTATCGGGATTGAATGTGATAAATGTAAATACAAAATATATGATTAAACCCTTTTTTTTATTCTTGATCATGTAAAATATATGTGGAAAAATGCTATTAAAAGACACTTGCCGATTGGTGTGTATACATTTATGACTTTTATATGTGTATAATTAAGTTTTCTTATTTTTTCCGTTCAAGTAAATAAAGGATGAAAAGGTATTTTTCCTAACACCAAGAATAAATACAAGTCTATTGTGTCTTGGACGCTGAGGAAATCGTAGTGGTAGAAAATAACGCCTTCGGCGATCATGAAAATAGCTGTTTTGGGGCCGACTAAAAAGACAAGTGGCATACACCGATAATTTTATTACATCCAAGGCTTTCAATTATAGAAAGGCAACTCACCGACTTGATATAATTGAAAAAAAATTTTTTTTTTGGTAAAACTGATATAAAGCTACATATGTATTAAATATTTCGCATTTGGAGAGAAGGCTGCCATGAGGGCCTGTGTAGCAAGTTCAGCGCAAAAACAATGAAAAGTGTCCTTACCTTGCTTAACAATTCAATGATGTAGCTCTATTCCAGTAGTTGACTCTTACACTGTTACAGCAAATCTGTATTAAGATTATTGGCCTTGATTTCTATTTTGAAAATCGTAGGTGACATGTGGCAAATCACCTGCTAGCATAAGGAGATGTTATGGCCCATCATGTTATGGTCCATCATGGGGTGTTGCTCCTGTCGATATTTTGGCCAAGCTGTAGGACACAAATTATCTGTGGCGCTAAGTGAGTAATAAATACATCATTAAATGAGTTACGTATTTCTCAAAAGTTGTATTTATTGCTTGATATGTAAATGTTGCCTCTTTGATTGAAGATTTGTCCACAGCTTCTACCTCATCATGTGGCTGGCAAGTCAGCTTGAAACTCAGAAAACCTATTCACACAACTAATCACCAGTGTATGGTTTGCTATGCTTCAACTTATTCGCACTTTGGTGTGTACAGGATTAATAGGTGGGAGAAAGAAGTTGACAGGAACCATAATATTAAACACCATTTTTATAATTATGTAAATTGTACATGGTGCCTTATTACAACATTCACCCAATCATTGCAAGTCTCTAAGGTTAAATCAGAATTGTACATAGGAATGTTCAACATATTATGCTCTTAATTTCTCCCTCTCTTTCTCTCTCTCTCTCTCTCTCTCTCTCTCTCTCTCTCTCTCTCTCTCTCTCTCACTCCCTCTCCCTCTCTCTCTCATCTCTTTCCCTCTCTTTGTCTCTCTCACACACACACACACACTCACTCTTCTCTATCTTTGCTCTTTCTCTTTTGCTCTCTCTCTCAATGGCTCTCTATCAATCTATCTATCTATCTATCTATCTATTTATCTATCTATCTATATCTAAGCAACCTTATTACACTCTCCCGTTTCACTCGATGTTGTCTTTTTTAGTCTAACTGTCGTCGCTCTCCTTCTATCTGTTTGCTTATGTGTATAGTGTAAACATTTACGTCATTCTATTTTTCGCTTTATCTGTCTCTCGCAGCTCTATTTTTCGCTTTATCTCTCTCGCCCTCTATTTTTCGCTTCCTTATCTGTCTCTCGCCCTCTATTTTTCTTTCTCTGCTGCTCATTTACACACTTTGGGTCTCATGCGAGGAATTATTTACAGTTATGGAATGCTAATACTGCAATTATTGAAAATTACAAGAATTTTTTATATCACTATGATAGGCCTACGGGCTCTTTTCTATTCGCCAGTTTAATGTTTTGACCATCAGTATGTGTTGACTATAGTTATATATTTGTCTTGATTTTAATTTCAATACATTCTATGAATGTGTCTTTTTGGAATTATGTTTGGGAGTGCATGGGCAATGTATGGATCTTTGAGCGTGGTGCTTGCTCATACAATCAAGTGAAGCCATCGACTTGGATTCGGTCGGCATTACTTCACCTCAATTGTACCATGTTCTAGTTCCTTTGTAAAATAAAAAAAATTGATTGTTTTTAAATGACTTATTTAATTTTACAACTGATGGAACGGATATAATAATATTATTTATTTCATTGCATATTCAATTGAAAACACATCTTTTTACCCTTTTGTAATATAATAATGTCTTTATTAACAATGTGACCATGGGGAAAAAATGCGTTTAGTGTATGAATAAGATCTTGCAGTGAGTGAATGAAAGTATAATTTATGGAGAGAGGAGGAAATACCTTTCAGACAATGAGCGAAGCATTAGTTAAATAGAGACAGAGACAAGGAGGAGTAGGGAGAGGTGGGGAATGGGGAGAGAGAGAGAGAGAGAGAGAGAGAGAGAGAGAGAGAGAGGGAGAGAGAGGGGGATGCGGACAGGCATACAGGCGAAAGATGGAAAGAATAAAAAGTATGATAGGCGATTTGTTAGAAAGAGTTTGTTGTTTCAAAGAAGAGAACAGCTTTTCAGTGACACAATCCAGTCAAATGATCAGTGTTTTCGCATAGGTGGGATTTTAGATGTTTTCAAACGTTATTTCAACAATTCTGTAATTTGTTTCTGTTTTGTTTTTTATTTTATTTTTTTTTATTCTTGTAAGTCATTAAATTTTTATTCTCACATTCGCTCGGAATGAGTTTTTGTTAGTTTGTTTTGTTTTTTTCACAAGAGAGATTTGTTTTTTAGAACCGTGTCGTTTCCAAATTCAACAGGATTGTAATGATTTAATATCTTGATTTTTTTTATAAGTCAATGGGTTAATCAAAGCATGACCCTGTTATAGTCTGCTTGTGAAAGTTAAAACCTGTGTGCTCCAGTCGTAATTGTAACCCGCACTAATTGTTCAGGTGCCTTGGAAGACCGCTGTTTGCGCAGTCGATGTTTTTCCTTGTCTTTTGTGAAGGTACAACAGAAAGAAAGGAAGATATCCACAACAGCTATTTCCTTGAAGTTTCATCCAGCATCTTTTTAATGTCTAAAATAGAAACGTAATTTGTGATCATGATTGATTTACTAAATTCCATTTGTACCTCTGATTAAAAACTAGCACCTTGTTAATCTGTGGCGCTCTGTTGCTCTCGTGGTATAGAAGAGCAGCTCGCACTAAGCCTAGCGTGTAGTAGCGTGTGGTAGCGTGTTGTAGCGTGTAGTAGCGGCTGTCAATAGCAGCACAGATCTAGGGTCATTCAGTGAGAAACGTAGCTCTAACTCTTCCCCTGCCACACCCGAGTAGTTGAAGCAGTCAAGAAATTGAATTACTATCCAAATATCTCCGCATTACCGACAAGAGCAACACCTTTCCGCAGCATCTCTGGAAAGTTGTTTAGCAGCGTCGGTTCAAATGGTAAAGCATCTATTCCTCATGAAACAAAGAGCAAGTCGATGGAAGGCATTGTTTTAATAAGTGAGGCATCCATTAACACGAGAATAAATACCTTGTTCGCTGGCACACGCCAAAATAATACGTTGTCTGCTGAGTAGAAACAAGAAAAACAGCATACGCGAAACGGAAGATTGTTCCAGGAATGTAGAGAATAATCCTGCTTGTTCTTATTTTTAGAAAACTATAAAATACGATGGGGTAATGAGACACGCAAATGGTTTAGCTTAAATCAATAAAGGGTACCGGTAATCGCTATCTTTAGTTACGAAACCTTTTCAATAGTACAGAAGAACCACTAAAAGTCTTGTCATCGCTTTTAATTTAAATCTTGTTTTATTTTTTTATTTTTATTTACATCAAAACTAAGTCCTAATGCGGGAACGCAATTCGCTGTTATGGTGTTTGCCGGTATTAATAGTATAAAAAAAAGAGGCAGTACAAAATCTGTACTAGCACAGTGGTTACATTTTAGCCTTCTCAAAACTCTCCAAATGCGACCCTGTAATTGTACATGCTCAATCATACCCAACACGAGTAGTCCTTACTCTATAGATTTTAATGGTGATCTGGTAGCTGATCGGTGCATAATATTCTTAGATTGTGTGGGCGGTACAAGTTTATTATAATTTATAAGAGAACATTGTTTTTCTCTGGGGGTTGTTTTTTTTTTTGTTTTTTTTTGTTATTGTTTTTAGTGTAATTTTTCTTCTTTTTCTTTTTTTTCTATTTTTTTTTTGGGGGGGGGGGGGTTAAAAACGAATGTTTAATAAACATAAACTTGTATGATTAAATTAAATACATATATATACTAACAAACGAGCCCAACAGAAGTGTATATCCATCAGAGTAAAAAATTTTGACCCAACCATGGATAATTTCGATTCCTCCTAGTTCGTGAGCAGAAAGTCTAAAATATATATATCAAGCCTACACAAGTTGCGACCCTCCAATCAAACGCTAATTTGAACTGCAGTGATTCGAAACCAGCCATGCCCTTTCTGTGTCACACATACATCTAATTATAAACGATTTACCTGGGCGCAGGAAACGCCTGGGTGGGTGCAGTGCGGAGTGAGCAGGTGCGTCTACAAACCACGCTGCACCAGATCGCACCACCAGATCGCACCGCGTGCACACCGCACCAGATTGCTAGGATTATCAAAGCTTTGTTCTCTATACTAATAATTGGCTTCATCAGGAGAGGTAGACTTATTATAACGTCACGGGCTACGATTAGAACATAGGTAAGCGACCATTCGTCGTAAAGGTAAAAATGGGATCTATCGAACTAAACTATCAGATTAAAAATGGGCTAATAGGGGAATGGTGTTGAGCAATGCAGAGAAGTTTATATCAGGAAAAGCGCATTCGCTACCTTTTCCTTTAAAGGTAGGCCCGATTGTCTTGAGCTATCCTATGCAATGCTGTGACACACCCAATAGTTATAGCTCCTACCTAACCCTGATATGATCTGTACCTGGTATTTAAGATATAAATAGAGACAGCCCGAATACCCAGCCGTATAAGACTCAACTCACTCGTCGTTCTCGAAAACCACCTCACTTGACAAGAACAGAAGGTATGAGCGATAACTAACTACGGAGGTTTGTTTCATTAAAAAAAAAAACATCGTTTTCATAATAATTTCAATCTTACGAACAGTTACAGAGGATTTGGGAAAGTAGGTCCATGCTTTATTGTCAACCCCACAACAGGTTTGAATTGACACGAAGACAAAATAATTGGTAAATCATAAAAATGATAATAAAAAAGAAAATTAATACTAAGAGTTTGTTGCTGTTGTTTTTTAATCAGTAAAAAATTTAAACTATTTTTTAAATAATAACAATAAAAATAATAATAATAATAATAATAATAATAATAATAATGATGATGATGATGATGATGATGATGATGATGATGATGATGATGATGATGATGATGATGATGATGATGATGAAGATGATGATGATGATGATGATGATGATGATGATGATGATGATGAAGATGATGATGATGATGATGATGATTATCTTGGCGATTTGTAGAAAAATACGTAGCACTGTTGTTCGACTCCTTGTATTTTTTTTCCTTTTATTTTTTTTCCAATGGGTTTGGGTACGAAATGGTTGAAAGGTTTTGAGTTTGAAAGCAAAGTTTGAAACTGAGACACAGCTTTTTTTTTTTCTTTTTTTTTTTTCTTTTTGTCCTGTGCATCGTATGTTAATGTTTATAGCGCACTTACACAGACCGATAATATTAACACTAACAGCATGGGTGTCAAAAGACATTAAAATATCAGCACTTAGGGAAGTGTGGATATATACTCATGACATAAATAATCGCGAAGATCCTTTACTGCTAAATGCATTCATTTTGTGATTATTACAAAAATAGATTAATTTCAACCAGTGGCTAAATGTGCACACTTAGGTTCCTGTAAAAACAAACCGTGGTTGGTGTTGCGTGTCTGTAAGAAATATTATTATTTCTTTAGGCGGGTTTCTATGCATTTCGCACACGTTTGTGCTCAGGGTGATGCCAGAAAAATCACAACAGTGTTGCTTAGTTTGTGTGGAGAGCTTGGTCAGGACAAGTCAAGGATAATAATAACACAGCTCGTCTCCGATTATGCCGCTTTAATACAAGAGTTCCAGGGGAGACCACCCACAGTTACCTGGTTAGTGAGCGGATCAGCAGACGTGCACCTCCCGTGAAATGGTCCAACAGGCATAAAACCCAATGTTCCAACAACACTGCGAGATAGTCATTAGTACCATGGCCACAAACGCACCCTTGGTTCCATATAAAAATGTCAAGTGATGCATAGAAGCACTTGTGCTAATAAAAATAGAAGCACTTGTGCTAATAAAAATAGAAGCGCCCCCTGTCAGCACCGCTTTGAAAGGAAGCTCTAAAGGTCCGGGATAAATACGGAGCTAATATATGAGGATAAACATTCTCTACCAGACGGTATATACTTTATTTCAACATTTCGGTCAGACAAGAATTGGCTGATGTTTTGTTGTTTTTGTTGTTGTTGTTGTTGTTGTTTGTTTGTTTGTTGTTGTTGTTGTTGTTTTATTATTGAAGATTTAACAACAAGCAACGAATGCACTCTGGATAAAAATCATCAGAATACCAGTTGGTAGTTCGAATGCAGAAATCGTTTGCACTGTGCTTTAGCTGAAGTAATAAACATTAAACAATAATAACGGAAAAAAATAATACGACGTGTAGCAAAAGAACAACGGGGCATTACCCTACATTAGAAGGCAGTTGAACTACAGCAAACCGCAGAATCACAATCCAAATGAGAACGAGAACATAGGTAAAAAGTATGATGTTGCCATCCTTTCATTTTACGATGCTTAATTTTACCAAATCATATCACATCCCTTGAAGAATTCTAGATAAGAAACAAACCAGACCATTATAAATATTATTAGCTAAAAATATAATACGAGTAGATAAAAAGAAAACTACCAGTGCATATTGACAAGAAGCTGCTACGCTGTTTTACATCGCCCCTTCACAAGCAATATTGATGTTGCACAGAACATGTACATGAAGTAATACTGACCAAACCCTTTTTGCAAGTAGCGTTATTCAATTAAAATTAATTTTCATTCTCTTTGGATAAATAATCTTTATATAAATTAATGGCATACATCGCTAGAAAAATAGTTTTTTCTTCTGTGAGTTTCTCCCCTGTTAAGCATTAGAGAACATTAATTTGATTTTGATAATGAAAATCGATTGTTTCTACAATTACAAAGACGTTAAAAATATATACGCTGGTTTTAACAAACAAGACAAAATGGAAATGTTAATCATATAACAAGAAAAGTGGGTACAGTTTTTTGTTATATCTCTCTCTCTCTCTCTCTCTCTCTCTCTCTCTCTCTCTCTCTCTCTCTCTCTCTCTCTCTCTCTCTCTCTCTCTCTCTGTGTGTGTGTGTGTGGCGTTATTGCTGATCTTGGTTGTCTTAGGCTTTTAATGCTGTTGTTTTCCTGGTTGTATTGTTGTTGTTTCTCTTATTAATATCTAACTCGTACATTTTCCTACCTCCAGGTATAATGCGCATCTTTTACTGCTCGCACAATGCGTTTACGTTGGTTAATGACCACGACTAATTCAGGTTGTATACTTCTGTGGTGGTGGTTGTTAAGCTATGCGATATTACTAATACTAGATCTAGAATACTGTGCTTTGAAAGAGACTTAATAAAATAGAATACGAGTAGTTGGGTTTTGTTTTCATATGTGGCTCTTTATAATGATGTTCTCTCTTAACTACTTCTGGGTGAGTGTTTTGAATTTACAATAGTGAAGCGATTCTAATTTTAGATAGTTTTGCTTTTTTGTACCTTTTGTTTGTCTTAAATTTTGTTTTTTGGTAAAAATAAAGAATTATTATGAAAACACATAAATACATTTTTATGAAATAACTTGGTTTACGTTCGCTTTATAATAGGAACAAGAATTTTTTTTTTAAAGATACACTTCTTACACGTACAGATCTACATTGAAAAAGTAATTCAAATACTTTTTTTTTACATTTAGGCTCTTTCTACATATGTATCTGCTGAGAGAATGTTGATGGCTGATTCGGTCGCAATAATCATGCTATGAATGTTACTATCGGTTCTGATTTTGGCTTTTAAAAGTGATAGTTTTGACTATACGTGTCTGCTCTTCTAGTATTAGCTAAGTTCAATATCCAGCCATGGTTTGATTTTTTCTGTAAAACACGACCGAATTAAGAAAAAAATAAAAAAAACAAAGCAGCAAATAAACAAACAACATCAAAAACACGAAAAATTGGCCCACCACTCGCAATAGTTTCTGCAGAGTTCACTATCTTTTTCTTTTATATTGCTCGATTTATTTTTAGTTGTAAATGTTTTTGTCGAGTGGAGTGGAGCTCATTTGAAGAGAGTCAAAACGTGTTTGTTTTGTTTTGTCTTTTCTTTTTTTTCTTCACCCAGCCATTAGTCTTCTAGATTTCTTGGCTACATGACTAGGGTCATTTATAAAGTAAACCTTGATTCCCCCCCCCCCCTCCCTTTCGTATAGTCTAAGAACACATCATTGGGTAGATGCGTTCTTGTTCCAACCAAAAGCCCTGGTGTTTGCCCGAGCCATGAAGTGTTTCCCGTGATGAACGCCTGTCTGTGATTGGTATTTGGTTTTCTTGTAGCCAGTGCTTTCTGTCCTCCTTTCTAGGACTGCTTTTAGTTCAATACCATTTTGAATGAAAAGTAATAATTTGAACAGTGTATTCGTTGTTCAAAATAGTTTTAATGTAACATTAATAACTGAATGCTAAAAAGCCGCTTCCCTTTGTTAACCCTTGTGATAAGAGTCTAAAAGGAAGAGCAAAGTTTCTGTTGTTGTTTTTTAAGTTACCATGCAATGCTTTCCCTTTATTTCCGTGGTTTGAGTGACAAAGTCGACAGTAAGTCAGTAACCTTGGAGCAGGCCTAACGATAGTTTTGGGGAATCCCGGAGAGCCAAGTCGTTCCCAGGCAATAAGTCAGCGCCTAATGAGCCGCGAGCCAACAGCTGCTGTGGCGCTTCGGGCTTGTCAACAACTCAAAACACTTAGACGGACATTTGTAAGCCCGGCGCAGAAATAGACTGGGCAGCTATTATGGATTGCCAAAACAAATATAATTATGCGACGGACGCAGGTAACTGTATAGGTAAAAAGGAGGAGGCGGACTCAGTATGATAAAAGGCATACAATCAATCATATCAGTGTCTTGTTCGCTGCGTTTTAGTGGGAAAGACCTCAGTGGATGGAAATGTAAAACAGATAACAATGCAATAATACTTATAATGCCCATATATTTATAGAACCGCATAACCATTCTTAAGAAAGATGTGCATTCGCGTAAATGCATGTAGTGTCAAGTGGGAATTGCTGACATCGGAACATTCTTTACAGCAGGTGTTAAGATACAGCGTTTAGAAATAGATTACTGTCGATTTATGAACCACTGTAATTTATAAAGCTTGCACGATGACTGGTGTAGATTTATCTGGCTCAGTAAACTATCTAGGAGGTAGATGGAGGGTCGTGATCTCAATTATAAAATACTGTTCAATATGCTAATGTTCACCCCTTTTTTATTTTATGACTAGGCCTACGTCTGTGATATGTTATCGTCCAGATTCGATTAAAAATGTTCTTTAAATAGATTGATAAGAACCGCCAGGTCTTTGCGACTGTGGGCGGGTGTAGTTAGCCCGGGATAACCGGCAGCAGACGGCGGCGAGAGGATGCAGCGCCGCTCTAACATCCATCAGCTCTCGGGGAGACACCAGGCCGGGGTACTCACCACTCTTATTTATGAGGAGTCCGCAGCTATCAGGATCAGCTTCACGCTCACGATAGGCCAAGCGTGGCGAAAGCTGGACCAGAGATCCGGGCTCGCCAAACGTGAAGGTTTGCTGGTATCGGCCTCAGCCGGAACTTTTCTCACAGGGCCCAATGGCACTAGACTAGTGGGAGAGGGTCAGTCTCCCGAGCGATCAAACTTGTTTTTGTATTTTGTCAGCCTACACACAATAGACATTGCGTTAACGCTGCCCATCGGAAATGGGATCTGCCCAGACCATAGATTGTTTTCTAAGCTTACACCCGTCGCCGTATAGGATCACCAAGGGGAACCTAGAAGACGTTAAACCTGGAGAGAGGGATAGAACTCTCTCCCTCGCGCTATAGAGAATGCTCCACGCTTACGGGGTCAAGAGGGACAGTATTTCTTAACGGAGAAAAAAATAGGCGCAGCTACGTGAAACTCTTCTTACGGGTATCCTTACGTCGTTCGTTATCACCATTTCTACTGCAAAGCCTTAAAATTTCTTCAAACAATAATTCAATGCACAGCTCTAGAGACCGCTGGCCGGGCGGAATTCCCGAATCACTGTTTGTGAACGGCGTCGTTAACACCTCTCACACAACCAATGGGCGGCGTTAACACCTCACACAACCAATGGGCGGCGTTAACACCTCTCACACAACCAATGGGCGGATAGCGTATGGTGTGGCGCAGGTGATTGGAAAGTTGAGCTATTGTTGAAATTTGAAGAATGGAATTTTAGAGAAATGTATCATAGCTGTAGTTATTCACAACAAAAACATAAATTGAATTTGTTAAAATGAACGGAGCGAAAGAAAAAGAAATGTTTCTGCCTGTTTGTAGCTGTTATTGATGTTTTCGTTTAACTGCCTATTTAAGCAAAATCATATTTAACATTTACGCGCTTCATTTTAAAGGAACAAGATTTAAAACAGTTTCGACTGAAGAAAATTACATGCATGACTGCCCCAGCGTTTCTAATGTTCTTCAGACATCCGCGTGCTCATTCATGCTAACCATAACAATGATGGTATGTACCTGCTCTGTCGGCGTCTTGCCTGGCACAAACAAAGCGTTTGTTATTCTCAATGTAGTTCTAATGATGGAAACAGACGGAACCCGTCCACCATTCAATAAGCAGCACGAGTGTGAAGTAATGTAGTACATGTCCATGAAGTACGACGCGCAGTATAGTTAGTACTGAGACCCACGTGCGCTAGGACTATGATTATGAAATGATGGTTTAGGTTTTCTGGTAGCGCCTGAGCATGCTAGCTGGGGGACTTTACAACTACACTGTAGTCAGACTGAGAGTCTAGCTTTCTAATGTTTTGTTTCTCTCACCCCCACACCTGTGCTACTACTTCCATGTACTATTGTGTGTTATGTCCAGCAATGCATGCACAGTGTACATCTCCCAGGTATCACCGCCTACCCAGGCGCGGGTGTCCGCTCATATGGAAGACCTGAGTACACACCATATCACTACTGGACAGAGTCCAGATTGGGGAATATTTTATGGCTGTTGAATATTACTTGATGGGTCTGTTATTTCGAAAAATTATTGGTGTAAGATTCCGTTTAATTTATTGGTCAGACATTTAAATCCAAGTAATGAGTGAGTGTGTGAGTTTGAGTAGCAAAAACATAACATTTGTGCGTGAAAAGTTTGGTTACAAAGTTGGTTATTTGGATTTTTGTGATGGAAGGATGTATTTGTTACACTTCATACTTTAAAATAAATCTACAGGGTAATGCAATAGGAATCATTAATTCGAAAATCAAGAAAAAATGAAATTACCTTAAAATTAACTTATTGAGATCCAAGTTGATTGAGCTAAAATAAAAGTTATGTATGGTTCACACAAATATCTGTTTAAGAATTCCACGAATATTAACTTGGGCTCTCTCAAATTATAGTCAGAGAAAATAAATACAGATCGCCTCCCAACTTGGATTTTTAGCAGGTGCTCATGTCTCTTTGCAGTATGCCTGTACAGTTTCTCCACAATGTCATTCTCTTTCGGTTCATTTTCTTTTTGGGTCGCTATACAAATACAATAATCCAAGCTGAATACTGTCAAGGTACTGCTAAATTGTTTTGCTCTTTCCTTTGAGTTCTTTTAGCTTGTGCACAATTACAATGTATTTGATATTTTGTTTTGTTTTTCATACCAGGATAATGCCAAACCAGTTTTGTGAGCAAACAGCACAAACAAGTACACGTAGAGAAATTGTAAAACGTTTTTTTTTTTTTATTTATTTAAAAAAATATCAAAAATATGTACAGCAAATCAGTCTTCTTCTCTGTGCCTCGTCAACCGGTGGTCGACAGCTCGGGAGACATGGGAGAGCAGTCTGTCCTGCAGGTCCTTTTTTTCCATCAGAGTGTACGTCAACGCTTCTTCCGCACTGATCTGTCATACAGGAAATACAATTTGAGATTTTTACACTCATCAGAACTCATGTCACAAAGTCTGAAGATAACCATCAAACTTTGGTTTAATTACTAGGTCCAAGACTGAAACAGTTCAATTTTTTTTTTATTTAGTGGTACTTGAAGAATAGGTGAACTTCAAAATTCAAGTTTTCATAGAAAAGAGACTTGTTTTCACCAGTAACATATGTACATGTGCTTTGTGTAAAAATCTATGTACAATGTATAAGATCATCATACTCTTTCTATAAATAAATACCTGGAACTGGCACATAAATTTCTGTCAATTTTTCAAATGGTAAAATTGTTTTCTCAGCACAATTTACTATTTGCAAGTGTTTCCATGGGCTAATTTCAATAAGCTTTAAAAGTTTCCATCAGCTACTAATAACCAGATTTAAGTACAGCTGTAGCGCTATATACTATTTGCAAGTGTTTCCATGGGCTAATTTCAATAAGCTTTAAAAGTTTCCATCAGCTACTAATAACCAGATTTAAGTACAGCTGTAGCGCTAAACAAAATGGATTACCTGAACTACAGAATAGCCCAGTGTCCTCAGCTGCCTCAGTTTGCAATGCAACATCCCCAGAGGCCGGTCGTCGTAGCTTGTCTGGGCCTTGCTTAAAAGCATCACAATAATCCTTGGGGGGAAAAAAAGAAAAACATGTAAGACACACTAAAGATTTGAGTAACAGCCTAAGAGGCTCTGTCTTTCATGTTGAACTCAACTTTTTTTTAAGACAACAGTAAAACCCTATAGACAAACATGTATATTATTGAAGCATCCATAGCTTGTTTTAACCTTACTTAGACTAGAGAAGCATCACTATAATCCCATGAAAATAAATAAAACAAATTCTAGACGACTGAATTAAAGACATGAGTAACACTACCAGCCTAAAGTGAGAGATACACGATTGCTAACAGGCCATTTCTGTATGGTTAGACTTTAGATTATAAAAAAAAATATATATATTGTATGTTTGCATTGTTACACCAACATTTTTGTTTCATATTTCATTCAACCCGAAATGTTTCTGAAAATGTTCACACTAAACTTTATTTAAGGAATTCAATATGAAACCTATAACTGGACTTACGCAAGCGAATTGCAATATCAGTACAGCTGTCATATTCCAGAAAATTAGTAAACTTGTTTGTTAAAATATGCATTTTGTTAGAAAAAGGGTTACATGGCATAAGATTAAAAAGATGAAATCAGATTTACCTTTTTACATTCGCCGAGTTCAACTCATTAGTAGACCTTTTATCTTGAGGAGGGACAAAGCACTTTTTGGTTTGATCAAATTCAAGAAGGATATCTGATTTAGAAGAAAAAATTACGAAAGTTAATCCGTATTTACTCCTAGGACAGGGTTGTCCAAAATTAATGAGAATACAAGGTCACTAACCTTCATTGTGATTTAAGTTATCAATGTTGAAAATCTTAAGGCTTGCCTACAAAGTATCAAAATATAAAGTTCATTTTAACCGTCCCGTTATATTTCAGGTAACTAGATACAAAATCTTTATCTGGCATGGAATCAATGGATTGAAAAAAAATGAACTTTCCCCTACTAAGAGAATAAGATTATTAACAGAACAAGAATAACAGGAAGAAAAGGAAGACGCTAGAAAGCAGAGAGAGAGGTAGAGAAATGGAGTAGGAAAGAGTAGAAAAAGCTAGAAAGCCTAGAAAGAGAGAGAGAGAGAGAGAGAGAGAGAGAGAGAGAGAGAGAGAGAGATATGGGAAGGATCTGATGGAGTAACGAAGAGAGCCAGAAAAGAGAAGAAAAGAAGTCCAAGAGAGAGCAGAGAGAGTAAAAGAAGACAAGTATATCTTCCAATATCGGTTACTAGCCAACCACCGTTCACCTATATCAAGGCTAGTCAATTTCCTGGGTTCGGGTCCTAATCTAGCTTCTAGATATATATTTTCCAGTTTCCTACTGCAATATGATATTCGCAATTTAAGAAAAGTGCTCACATTAGACCTAAACTCGGTAATGGACCTACTCTTAAGAAAACATTGAAGGTCTCTTTCCTTTTCCTCCGGAGACTTTGGCTTGAAACCTTTGAAAGGCCGGATTTTTCAAATTCTTAAAAAAAAGGAAATCCAGAAAAACCAGAACCAGTTCCATCCCTGCTTTATCATGCTAAAAGAAATCAGAATCTTTTTCGCCATATTTGAAGAAGAAACGACTAAGGCAAGGAAATTAAAGATTGTCTATGTACACTCAAAATTTTTCCATAATTTTATGCTAGTAAAAAAAAGTAGTATGTTTAGAGTAAAATGTCAGGTTTGTGTACATGAAGGTAGCAAACACATTTACCTGTTGTTTTAAAATGTGGTAAGACAAAGCAGCAGTGCACATTCTCTTCACCGATGGCATCTCGCAGCGCTTCTATAGCCGGCAGCATAGGTTTCCTCAGCTTCATATCCACATCGGCTCTGAAGTGGCCAAGATGGCTGACTAACTCACGGTGGTGTGCCTGTAGGTAGCGGACAAAATAGTGTTAACTTTTAAAAACTTAAAAACATCTTCAGTATAAGATACCAAGACAAATTTGAGAACTTTCTGAAAGATAAAGTTACCATTAATTAGAAAAGTCATAAAAGTCATACATGTGTTAACTTTTTAATGAGTGTCACTATTCGTGGGTGTCTTCATGCTGTAGTGTACTTTTGGAAATGAGTTTCATTTCAACCACAATCTGTCTTCATTTAAAGGAGATCTTTTCAAACCATCTCTTTTTTGTTAAAGTTATTCTTCCATCGTACATAATTGCATACTATTACCTCTTCTTTGTCTTACTATCTGCCTTTTGTTCCTCAGTTGATAATTCTCAATTTCACAATTTGCATTAAGGTTCCTTTTCAATGGATTTTATAAAGGAATTTAGAAAGTGTGTTGGTGTCACAACATTGGTAGGCACTAATGAAATCCACAGAGGAAAAGGATTTACTCAATTTTGTTCAATAAATCGGCTTCAGTTGAGGTTATCAAGAGGAAAAAGAACTACCCTCCGAATTTGTCAATGAAATCTTCTAGAAATCAGATAGAATTCAGTTTAATTCTTGACAGAAATCTTAGTATTAAAAACTGTATCTGTTTAACAATTTTGTGCTTTGTTGAAAAGCTATGAAGATAAGTATTTACCTCAGAGAGTAATTTCCTTTTAAACTTAGGACACTCGATAGTTAGGCTTTCAGCCAGAAACTCCAGTTGTACAAATTTTGATCTGCCTGAATCCAAATCTGAAAGAGAAAAAAAGTGCAGTATTGAAAATGTGCTCATCTTCCTCATGACACAAATATATGAGAAAGATAGAGACCCTAATAATTATACTATAGACACCTACAGTCAAAACGAAACATTTTCCTGTACTTTAAATAGTGAGCATACTTTATGTAAGTTGCAAGCATTTGAACTTGGGGAAGTGGGTAATTCCGAGAAAACTAAAAGTTAGCTACTTTGTATCCTCAGGCATCATCTCCCGTCCCCTCTCTCTTTCCTTGGTTTTTCCTTATTATCAAAGAAAGCTTGAACTGCATAGAATAGTACTTCATCTACACTGATTTATCCAAGTGATTGTTTATCTTTTCTACAGAATAATTTATAAAGGCAATATAAATCTAATAAACATACTTCTACACGTACGACACTAAAATTACTTCGCTGATTTTAAGTCAATGGTTCAATGTGGTCTTGATCTAGAAACAAATACGAGTTGTGAGGCATTGTACTAGCCTAAGTCCTTTTAAACTGGGCTGGGGG
>RQTK01000002.1:1689232-1734988 GCA_003991915.1 Elysia chlorotica | reverse complement strand
ACTTACTTAAAAGCATCTGGATGGTGTTGTGGCCCACTGCTCAATGAGATCAACTGTAAAATGTATAACTTACTTAAAAGCACCTGGATGGTGTCGTGGCCCAGGTACTGCTCAATGAGATCAACAGTGAAATGTTTGACTTACTTAAAAGCACCTGGATGGTGTTGTGGCCCACTGCTCAATGAGATCAACAGTGAAATGTTTGACTTACTTAAAAGCATCTGGATGGTGTCGTGGCCCAGTGCTCAATGAGATCAACAGTGAAATGTTTGACTTACTTAAAAGCATCTGGATGGTGTCGTGGCCCACTGCTCAATGAGATCAACTGTGAAATGTTTGACTTACTTAAAAGCATCTGGATGGTGTTGTGGCCCAGTGCTCAATGAGATCAACTGTGAAATGTTTAACTTACTTAAAAGCATCTGGATGGTGTCGTGGCCCAGGTACTGCTCAATGAGATCCGTGGGGTAGATGTCCAGGTAGGCCAGGCCAACCAGGAAGTCCATCAGGTTGTCCGGATAGCGCAGCACTTGCTGAGGACTGATGGTCGTCCTCACTGCATCCACAATAGCCTGGATTCTTTCCAGATGCTCCGTCTCCGTGGTGACCAGAGTGCCACAAGCCCAGATTATCTTGGACAGATCTTTCATCCGCGGCGACTGTTCCAGCTCTTGAACTCTTGTTAAGACAAGTTTGAAAAGCTTGGGGTGTGTGATATGCACAGATGCAAACACAAAGGCAAAGTGCATAATTTGACCAGCGTTTGAGAAATTATTCAAATATTTGTTTGAACAAAGAAGATCACCCAACTGTTTATAGAAACTCACTTTGATATAGTTGGAGTATCGAAACGCTTTCATCATCATTGGTAAGTTTTCAGGAGTGATTGTGTCAAATTCATTTAGCAATTTCTTTCCAATAGCATCGACCAATGTCATGGATTTGAACCGGTGCTGCCCGTAAAACAGGAGCTGGCACACCCAGGCCACCTGGTCCATGGTAAACTGTGGGAGGCTCCCCTCCATCCTGGCCTCCAGCTCCACCATCAGCGGTACCGCCACTGGCCACAGCTGCTGCACGTGGAACACCGCGCGCACAATCTGGCCCGGGCTGAGCTGTAGCACATCCATCATCTCATAGAAGTACAAGGCCATGGATTGTGCGTACACAGACGACGAGATTCCATTCATGTACAGCAAATCTGCCTCAGTGAGAATCTCTTCCACACTCATGGAGTTAAAGTTCCTGCACAAAGCGAAGACAAGCTGATCTTGATCCACGCTGTCACGTCTTGACAAGACTGTGTCAGACAAGTCGTCGTGGTTGTCAGTTCTGGTATCTGGAGCATTATCAGAAAATAATTTCTGGTAAAACTTTCAAATAAAGCACTAGATGTATACACTCATGTAGCTATGCATATAAAAACTAAAGAAAAGAGAAGATAAAACTAGCCTAAACATACACATAGCTTCCATAATAGCAGAAACTTGTAAATGTGAATAAAAATATTTCTTGCAAACCAATGAACAGAAAAAAATTAATTAATTGGATTAATGCCATACACAAAAGTATTAAAATTCTATCTTTTATATGGCATTATAAAACATACATCAATAATATTAATTTTACTTAATGTAATAAACAAAAAGCAAAATGTTATCGCTTAGCTTCTTCAAATGAAATATATAAATTATTATAAATGAAATAGTTTGTACACTAACCATCTAGACTACGTGGCAATGCAACTGATTCCATCAATTCTGCATGCATATTTCTCATCCACAGAGGTGTTTTTGTGTTTTTTGTACGAGTTGGTTTAACTGAAGACTGCTTCAAAGTCTGCATGGTTGTGGCTTTGTTCCTTAACTTTGAAGCTTTGCTAGTGGAGTACAAAGAAGTCGGTCTGAAGGTAGGTTGTACCCTCATGTTCATTGAAGACGATGTGTCACATATCCAATCTTTCCGGAGATATTTGTGATGGGATAGCTGCCTTAAAATTGCTCTTGATAACATTTTAAATCTAAAATGGAAGTGAGAAAAAATTGTGAGTATGTTTTAAATTTAGACAATATCAAAATTAAAATGTTAACACTAAACATAAGTTAAGTTTAAATGAGAGTTACTGCTTCATAGAAATAATATTTGAAGAGAGAACAATCAATTTAATAACAAATGTGTTCTATTAATCGACAATGGTGACAATATTAACAACAGCAAAAATAACAATATCATAAACCATACTTCACAAACTACAATTATTTTATTAATTTAAAAAATTTCAAATTTAAAGTGTTTATAACAAAAGCAATAACAGCAACAATGACTATGACCACAACAATGGTGATTATGGTTTTATAATAATATTACAAATTATGATCATAATAACAATAACAATTATAATAATAGTAATAATGATAATGATAATAACACCAACAACATCATCAACATCAACAACAACAACAACAACAACAACAACAACAACACAACAACAACAATAAAAACAACAACATATAAAAAATAACCAAGAAGTGGGTTTTAAAAAGTAATAATAGAAGCCGTAAAAATATCTTGTCTTATTTTCTAAAAAAGTTTACTACGCCGTGAGGCTAACTCTAAATATTTAACCTTTGCTACTTAAAGGGTGAAGTCAATTAATAATAATAATAATAATAATAATAATAATAATAATAATAATAATAATAATAATAGTATAAAACAAGCCAAATCAGGTTTCTTTAATTTACTCACAGACAAAACTTGAGATGCTAAACGTCTCTTGCACTTTCAAGCTTTTCCAAAACCTCCTTCTCAGTCAAACCTGTGCTTCTATCCAAGATAAGAACTTTGATTCTAGATTTGCTTCCCTGAATAACGACAGGGGGAAAAAATTACCTAGGTATACATAATTAATACATGTAGTTTATAATAGTCTCTGACTTTATGTTAATTAATGTTGCATTCTGATATGTCTCTTGAAATACCTTTCAATGGTTCCAATTTGTTATTTTTATTCAAGTTCTGATGCAATTTTTTATTTCCTGTTTAAAACATGAGTATAAGGTGGTTCTTTTCTATTACTAAACGACGGACCAATTCATTTTACGTCTTTTTTCCTGAGCAATATTAACCCATGCGCGCTTGAAGGCCACCAGTCCGGGTGTGGCACTGGTGACTGGGTGTGAAAAAATGGGCTGTGGCATTCCTTTCCACCTGGCCAACTGATGCTTTGAGTGTTGCGCTGTTATCACCAATATTTTTTTCAATCATTTCTAGTTATAAGTTCATAAAACTATGCTTTGAGAAGTTGGTTGATTTCAGTTCATTATCTTGTTTGTTTCTGTTTTTTTGTAATCGTTTATTACTAACCGTTTGAATCTTTTATATGGAAAAACATTCGTCCTGTGTGTCTCTTGACTGAAAGGGTTATAAAATGCATTTACAACGCTTGTAGCCCCAATTGAAAGTTCTACAAGTGCAATACAAAAATGGAAATATCAGGATCAAACCTTTGAGCTTCTAATTGTCAATCCAAAGCACTAATGCTAGAGATGTCTGGCGCCTTATATTGCTAAAATGGCAATCTTCAAGTTAAAGTTATATCCTACTTCCATAGGTTTTCTACAGAGTTGGGTGGAAAAAAGGGGATGGGTGGAAAAAGAGTGGCGACACCAAAGATTTGAACCTTGGACCTTCATCACCATCTTCCCTTCCCTCAACGGTCTAACCAAGATCTCTACATGGGGTATCTTGCTCCTTCCTCAGCCCTTTCCTTTCTTAGAGATCCAGGCTATCGTGAGTGATATGACCGTCATATTACCTCATGATGTGACAGGGAGGCTGAGAATCCTCCAAACCATTCATTGATTTCATCGGTTGACAGTTTAAGAGCTTGTACACCTATTCACAAGTTTCTCGTCTGATAGAAAAAGGAGGAATAAAAGATGAATGAAGGCCCACTACCAGTGGCAGTTACTCAGCATCCCTCAGTGCCCAGTTGGGAGGTATCAATTCAATGAAGTAGCTGCAAGCCGAACCAGTAGTTCTTTCATAGCGATGCAGTCAACTGGCGTGCCGCGCTTAACGGGTTAAGTAAAAACAAGAAAGATTATCAATTTGAGGCGATACTTTGGTTAGCTTAGCTGAATATGTCTTAAATATTCAAATATGGTATGTAATATTGTTATTCTCTTTCCAGCCCATCCCCCCCACAAAAGGGGAATATATATTGTACTTTTGCAATCTACTTCAAACATACTGGTGAAACATTTGTCTAAAGAGACGTCAGATTTGCGCAGGCCCAGGCACTTGGCCATGAACTTTACCAGTTCAGTGTTGGCTTGTCCATCGACAGGTGGCGCTGCAATCTGGACGGTCACGCCCTCCGCACTCAGTCCTGGAAAAACAATGTTGCTTTATTGGGTGTTTTCGTAAAGACCAACATCACCGCCTGGGCTATCATGTGGTTGGGTCCCAAGGATATCATCTGAAATTCTTCAGTGCTGTCAGGCAAAGATTTGCATTTAACAGCCTCAGACCGATTTGGAACTCTTCAGCCCTCTGCATTCGTAACAAGTTAAGAATCTTCAATACAAATGTCAAGTCTGTTCTACTCTATGGGTCAGAAACATGGCGAACCACCAAGACAAACACAAAAAAGCTCCAGACCTTCATCAACTGATGCCTTAAATACATACTTAAAGTCAGATGGCCCCAGACCATATCCAACGAGGAACTGTGGAGACGCACAGAACAAACACCAATTGACATCCAAATTAAGAAAAGGAAGTGGGGTTGGATCGGCCATACTTTGAGAAAGCCCCCAACAGACATCACGAGGCAGAGTCTAGAATGGAACCCACAGGGCAAGCGGAAAGTTGGACGACCTAAACAGACATGGCGAAGAAGTATGGAGGCAGAGATTAGGAGTGCTGGCAGGACATGGACTGAACTGAAGAGGGATGCCCAGAACCGAGTCAGATGGAAAAGCGTTGCCTTGGCCCTATGTTCCTCCGGGGACCCAGAGGCTTAAGTAAGTAAGTAAGTCAGGCAAAGAATAAGTGTTGATACCAGGACTTCTGTTGCAGTTGGTCATATTAAGCTGACACTATCCAGAAAGGGGGGAGGGGGGGGGGATATTTTTGCTTCTGTCACGCAAAGCAGAAGCATGTTGTAATTATAGCATGTTGTAATTATTCAATATTTTTTTTTTTCAATTTCCTACTGTCTTTTATAGATTACTAGGAAAAAAACTGAAAAAATACCATTAGTAAATCATGATATCCTGTTCAAATTTCACTAATGAAGATGCTGTAAATACAAACATTTTTATCTTCTTTTCTTTCGAATGTTTATTGCTCTTAAGTTTACACAATGATACAAAACAATATGTGTGCTGTGCAAACTTTTTTATCAGCAACTGCCCCAGAATCCCATGTTCCACTCTAACTTGCTATCAAGATATTTTTATATTTTTTTACCTACAATTCCGTTATGTTTGGAGCCAGGTTTGGCAAGAACTTTAATCATCACAGAGTTATCTGTCTGAGTGGAGACTGGCCGATTTTGCACACATGCTCCCTCAGTTGGTGTTGGTTTGCTGGAAGGATTCTGTACCCAAGTAAAACAAAAGCAACATAAAACAGCAGTCAAAATCAAAATGGGTTTAGTTTTCATACTTTTAATGAAAAAAAATACTAAATGTATTTTTTTTATATGCTGTAAAATGCTGTCAAATCTAAGGAAATGCCATGGTTAAATCTCAAAATTGTCATTGTCTAATAAAGCTATTAGAATTGTGCATCCATCATTCAGTTTTAGAGCCCAAAAATAGTTATGTTGAATCTGTTTGTATTTGATAAAGAGCACAAGTTTGTTAAAAAATAGCAGGGAGGGAGCAAAATAATGTATAGCCCACTTTTAACAACGGATTGACAAAGAATTGAAGATACAGAAAACAAAAAAAACATGAATCATTTCTATTCTATTAAAAATTAATTTACCTCTCTTTTTTTCTTGCTTTTTAGATCAGCGCCCTTAGGCATTTTTCCATGACCTAACACTTTTGAAGTTGTAGATAATGGTCTGGAAAGAGAATTTATAAAGTATGAAGCATTGACTAAATTGAAAAAAAAACAAATTCTGCATCACAAAATTTAAGAAATGGCCAATGTACCGTCACTACAAAATAAGTTTTTTGGCGTTGAACCCTCTGTCCACCATGCAAGTAGAGGAGCTATTCAACAGCTCATACTACTGAGTTTAATTAAAATTGTTTCAATGAGTGGAACAGTAGAGTGCAGAAATCCCCATCTTGCAAATCATCAAAGACATTAGCATTAATGTGATTGCATGCTACATGTAGTTCCCCGGATTCACTGCTTGAAAAGACTTGTAAACTAATGCTAACTTGTTGATGTACAAGGTATGTCTCGAAAGTAATGCGAACATTTGCATTAAAACAAAGAGCTTAATTTAACGCTTATTCAAATTTTTAGACGAGATGCACCAACTTATCTATTGTTCAATGTATTTCTTCCACAATAATGGAGGAGGATGCAACTCTGAAAATAATTGGCGCCAAGCTTAGCAACCAAGTCATCTCCTGATCAGTTAATGTTTCCCAGATATTAGTGACATTCCGGAGGCCCTACGAGGTACTAGTCTGAAGGTGCGAGGTCATATCTGTGGGCTAAGTGAGATGATTTTTCAACTGTTGTTGGTTTAACGTCCAACAGCAGCGCTATATAGGCTATATTGTGGATGGGCCCCAAGACGGACGTCTGACAACTTCATGTGCTGCCACACACGAGACAGGGCGGGGATACCATGACTCCTGTCTCAGCCGTTCTTCAATAGAAAACAACAAATGGTCAAGGGGTACTCCATTATTGTGTTGAAGTGACAGATGCTTTCTCATTGCTCGTGAGTTATGTGACACAAAGGGTGTCATTTGTTGGATTGACTTTGACCAACAGTGCGTCGCAACACAACCACACGACACCCCATGCCATGACAATGATCCACGGTTGGCTCCAGTGACAGGTTTGGGAAGTATAGCCTCCATAAACTCAAAGACCTGATGTTGCACCTTCATACTACCAGCTTTTTGAGCCTTTGAAGTCTCATCTGAAGACATTTTATTTGTTCCTAGCTCCTGGTTTTCTTTTTCCACATATTTAAGTATCTTTTTGTAGCCATTTTCTATCAATACAGAATTATAATTCTTATATGGTTTTAGGTGTTCATTTTTTTAAATGGGTTTTCCTTCACCACTGCCAGTCCGTCATCTCTGTAGAGAAGCCTGACGATAGTAAGAGCAATCACCCTTCAAACATAATGAGAAACTTATGAAACGGGATTAAATATGTGGCAAAAGAAAAAACCAGGAAGAGTAAACAAATGATACCACCTACCACTAAAGTGATGAGCGTCACTGAAACGGACACAAGAAGCAACAGCCCAGAGAAGAAAATTTTAAACAGGAAAGGAAATATCACTTGTTTCCATCCCCGTTTATATAGCATGAATGTGGCAACCAACATTGGAAAAACATTTTTCAATCTCCTCAAAAAATGCTTCCCACCCAGCAACAAACTTCACAAAATGATAAATAAGAACGAAATAAAACTAAGCTACAGTTGTATGAATAATCAATAATAATGTTAAGAAAATTATCAATGCGCACAATAAATTAATCATAAATAAGCACACAAAAAAAAAAAAGATATGAAACTGTGCAACTGCAGGGATAAAACATCTTCATTGACGCCAAATGTTTGGAAGAAGGAGTTTTTATCAAGCAACAGTGCAACAAAAAGACAACAATAAAGTTGACACATATATTGAACTCACAGAAAACCAGTTCAAAACCAGGTATAATAAATGTAACATAAATGTAGTCTTAGATTAGAGACGACCCTCAGTGAGAACGTATCAAAATCAAAAGACAACAAATTAAGTTGCACCATCTCTTTGCAAATACTTGAAAAAAAAGGCCATACTCACCATCATAAAAAAGTGTGCACTCTGATAAAGCAAAAATGTTTTAATTTTGATCAAAAGACGCAGCCAAAATAAAAGAAAGGAAATCCTGTCCATTATCATGCACAGAAGAAAACATCTATTGCATCACAAGAAAGAATGAACGATACGGAACCAACCCACCAGTTTTCTGAAGAGAGGGGCGCAAGACGCATCTCCAAACATTTACATTTTAATGTAAGTAAAGATCAATTATTTGTATTATATAATAATATTGCAGATACATTTAGATTGATATGGGAACTGTATTGAAACTATACATGTATCTAAGAGTTTATTCCATCTTGTGAGCAAATTTGAGCCAGTTTGAAATAAAACTTTATTTTTCAGCATGTTACACATTACTGTTGGGACAAAACTTGAGCATCATAAGAGTTGTGGCAAATCTTGTTCTCAATCCTACAGCTAAGATTGTAACTGCATCATTCAAGCGTTTTCTTCCTAGATGAATTAAATAGATTTTTAAAAGCATCACCATCTTTCGAATCATAACTTTTCTAAAGCATGTAAATTACCTAAGAGTTTCTGGAAACAGGTGCTGCTTTAAAATGCATTCTGTAACATGTTTTTGTGTAATTTTTCTCAAGAACATGCGAGCATGTGCAATCATCTGTCAAAAACAAAAGAGAAGAGAAAAAAGAAGGTGGGGGAGGTTACCGTACATGTCTAGATACTATGGCCAAATCATAGATCATAGAAACTTTACGTATTACATATTTTTCAAACATACTTTACAAGAAACACAGAATATAAGAATGCTTTTCTAGATCTAGATCTGCCATAAGAGGAACAAAACATTTTAGATGTGAATTTATATAATAAAGTATACTTCAGATTTATAGTTCTATATATTGGATCCTATTGAGTGCGTCTGCTAAATGAGCACTCCTATAGGACCATGATAAAAGTTTGAGATGAACTTGGTGACACTATAGTTAAAAGAATCATCCCAGCTCTGGCCGCTATATTTTCTGTACTGTTTGGTTCGATGTCAGTATAATTTACAGTGACTAAGAAGTCCTGAGTATCCCACTTTGATATCCTTATCATTCTTGAGACCTTGAAGACAACAATCAAGGAGACAGACTCTTAGCTTTCTTTGACCAAAGATAAAATTTTCGCTCTCTCCAAATAGAGATAGGTCTTTTCACAAGGTGTTCAATGGATAAATATAACAGTAGGAGAAACTGGCTGAAAGGTCTAAGATACCTTCTTAACCCACACAGCTCTTTCAAGGCCGCCTCACTGGGTGTGAAAAAATGGGGTGTGGCAGTACTGATCATCTGGTTATCTGATGCTCTGAGTGTTGCCCTATCATCATGCTCCTCAGTCCCATGCACTGGAGACTGAGCTACAGATCTTTCTTTAGAAGCCAACAGTAACAATATTTAAATTTATTTAGATCTGCATCCCATGAATTTCTAGAAAAATATCAGATTTTTGGACACCTGCTGAGTATTGTACCGTCTGTTTGAGAACGCAGGTCACGACAGATGGAGCTATTGTGAGGCGGTAATGATCAAAGATTATTAACTGAAGCACCAGCAGTTACAGTACATGTCAGCCTGTTATCCAAATAAACTCAGTTCAGTGGAAAAGTGAAAAAACTGCAATTACAAACCCACAGTTGCACGAAAAGAAAAGACCTGAGTTCAACAAAGTGGCCAGGATCTGTTTCACATCAGTGCGTGTGTGCAAGTATGTCTGTCTGTCAAAGCATGGCTTTCATCCCCATCTTTCCCTATCAATGGTCCAACCGTCTTTATACATGGGGACTAATAACCCAAGATCTCTATGAGGGGTATCTTGCTCTTTACTCAGTCCTTTCCTTTCTTAGAGATCCAGGCTATTATCAGTGATATAACCGTCATAACGTGAAAGACTGAGAATTTTCCAAACTACTCATTGATTTCATTGGTTGACATTTTAAGAGCCTACAGTACACCCATTCGCGACAAAAAAAGGAGGAATAAAGGATGAATGAAGGCCCACTACCAGTGGCAGTTACTCAGCACCACACAGTACCTCGTTGCGAGGTCTAAGTCAGTGAAGTAGCCACGAGCGGAACCAGTAATTCTCTCATAGCGTGGCAGTCAACTGGCGATCACACTTCATGGGTTAAGCTAGTGTTTTTAAATGCTGGTTAATCTTTGACCATTGGATGGTTCGTATATAAATCACCAAATCGTAAACAAATCGTTTGGTCTAAGAAAAATTTGGAAACTAATTATTTTTTTAAGACTTCCTAGATGAGACGTTTTAAAAACCTGTTAGATCTAAACCGTGAGATGATATCTTAAAATCATCTCAAATCTCTGGATCGTAATTATAATACGACTAGATGTGGAAGTAGATAATCTTGTATAGGTCTAAATCTGTTCTGTTTTCGTAGGTTAGGTGCAAATTACTTGAAATACGTAGCGTTTTGCGGGTTTGTGAGAAATCTAGATTCTAGATAGATCTAGGTTTCAAAGACTGTTTTGAATAGTTTTCATTCTAGTTCCACTTTCGTTTTCGCAACAAGGCTGCTTGTGACATTGTAGGTCTCTGTTATAATAGCAGTTATATTGTCCATGCAACAAAGGATTGTGTGGTTGTCGTTTTGTTTGTTGTTGTTGCTTGGCGTCTAACGTCATCACTATATAGACTGTATTGTGGACGGAACCCTAACGTCTGACAACTTAACGTGCTGCTGTACAGAGACAATGAGACAAATTTGGACTCCAGTCTCAACAAGTCACATACAGCTGACACCGACCCAACCGGTAAGGGACGAAATCGGACAAATAAAATTTAGACAGATTGTGGGTTTCGAACCAGGGGCTTCCAGATTGGGTGGCCAACATTGCCCCCCCCCCCCCCCCCCCGAATATCTGCTTCCCTTTCAAAGCATTTTACTTTCCAAATACATGTAATATTGTAATAGATTACTTTTCTCTCCTTGTTTAGGTTTTTAAGAAGAAAAAATAGTAAATCATGTATAAAATTTTAATTGGTTATAGAAATGGATATGGATTTGACAAAATTAGTTAACTGGTCCATTACTAGATGTACACTTAACGAATATGTAAATTGACTTTTTTTAAGGTCTCAGAATTTCAATGTGCAAACTTCACTTCTACTAGTAGGACCACTGATACAATCACCACGACCGCCATCAACACTATGTAAATGCAACACTTTCGTAGGTAAGCGTTGTGCCTTGGTTTACTAGTCATAAGTAAAACGGGTAGAACACCGACTTTTTAACAGTTTCTGCGAACACGTGCAAGTTGCGAGCTCCCTACTTTTATCACTGTCAGGCAAGGGCTACTATAGACTATATTATAGTAGTCCTTGCTGTCAGGGGACCTCTCACACGAAGGTTCTTGGTCGAGCAGATTGAACAGATCATTTTTTTCAATTAACTTTGATACAGTGGAAAAGCCAATAGCGATGGACAAATGATATTGAGACATGGAGACTTTCATTTTGAGAAACGAGAGGCGTTAATTAAAAACAAAAGGGCTATACTAAATGTACCGGTACTGTATAACTTTGTGTTCTCCTACTCCTAGGTTTCAATTGATCTAAAGATGAAAAAAAGGCCAGTGGGAAGAATGCACAGATTAAAAAATATAAAGAAGGAAAGAAGTAGAGAGGTAGGGGAATACAAATGGACTTGGTGGTGGCTTATACTAATAACCACTGTTCATCATGCATAGTCTCGACTCTCGCGCCACACCTTCTGTTCATTATTACTTCATACATAAACGTAAATGTAAATACAATAAATAGAAAATATATGATAGACAGCAAATAAACAAAAATGGAGGAAAAGAAACCAATACTTAAATTTTTTTGTAAACAAAAACACCATGAATATGAAAATAAATGAAAATCAAGAAAAAAAACTTTACAACACAAAATCTTTTTGTATTTTTTATTAGTTCAGATTAAGTACCTAAAAAAACCCTGTTGAAGGCTTATTTCATTGGTTTAAGATAAAGAAGGGAGAGGATAGTTCCTATACCTTTCAACTAAACAAGAACACAATTTTGCCATATATACATACAAGATGAAACAAAATACTTAAAATAAAAAAATTTAAAAAAATGCATATGGTTTATGATTAAATTCAGTACAAAATAATTGTGTTAAAAATACAATATGTCCATCATTTACAAATCAAATTTGTCATTCAATCAAGTTTTAATTACAATAAAAGGAAATGTTAGACCAGCAGAAGTCATGTTGCAATAATTTTATGTGAGCACAATAATATTGTTTGTCTCTTAGTCTCAAACTTGGCAATCACCGAATGACACCATTTTGTTTCTGATCTCCTATAACTAGGAAAAACAAGCTTCACTTTCGAAAGTAAATTCAGACATGGCATCCTTAGCTGAAAGCTAATGCTTTAAGCCCAGAGCAACTATAGACTGTACAATGAGTAAAAATTAATAAGCAGAGAGGAGAGGGGATAAGGACTTGTAGCCAAGCATGATACAAGTTCAAAAAAATGAACCACCGACACTTTGATTACAGCAGTGAGTGGTAGCAGTTGAGGCTTTACAGCATAGGGTACGTGTGTGTGTGAGTGTGTGTACCAGGAAGAAAGCAACGGTAAATTTGTGGATAGAGGGATAGCTATTCCAGCATGAAACAAAAGCTATTTTACATATTTTTATTGAGAAAAAGGACCATGTTTATGTTTTTCTCCCCAATGTTAGACCTTTTTTGGCAGATAAGCTCTCCTGCTTTGGAAAACAATCGCTCAGAGGGTACACTTGTGGCAGGGCAACTCAAGTACGCTTGGCCGTCTGTGGAAGGATGTGGCTGTGTCTTCCACCAGTTGAGTGGGTCTCCCCATCTGGGTATAGGATCTTCTTCCTTGTAAAAACTCAGCTCCATGTGAGGTTTGACAATATTCACTGGTGCAGTGGTCATGATAGCTTCCATTCGGCGATCAAATTTTGACCACAGCCCAGATGTTGCCGTGTCTGAACTTGACTTTTCTCTCACGTGTTCAACTCTGGTTTGCACTGAAACCGGGGCTAGGTTAGAAAGAAGCTTTTCCTCGACCTCTGTCACATGTTCAGGGTTCAGGAAAACATGTCGCTTGAACCGTAGATCAAGGTATGTGGAAGTCGCCCACACAAACGCTCGCTCAGGGCAAGGGAATCTCGTCTCAAGCTTTTTTGTGAGGGCGTGGCGAAAGAGTTTCCATGACTTATCTCATTCAAGTGTTCATGGAGCATTTGAACCATCGGCACCACAAGGCTGGATGTCAAAAAACTGTCTCCGCTCATCTCTCTGGTAGCCATATCAAATGGCCCCAGGGCGAGGATTGCAGCATTTACCTGTTCCAGTTCATCGGCAGTGATACACATGTGGTGCCTCTGTAACATGCACAATGCAGTTGTTACGGCCTTGTGTAGTTTGCAATATCTTTCCATCATTAAAAACGTAGAATTCCATCTAATTTCTACTTCGTTGACAAGTTTTAGAGGCTGATCCATTCCAAGCTTCCTTTGAGCATCCATTAACTCCTCTGATGCCTTGACGCTCATATGAAAGTATGTCACCACAGCTCTGACTCGTTTTCTTGTGTCTGTAAAGCCGTGTAATTCTTTCAAACTGTCCATTACGACTAGATTAAGTGTGTGGGCAAAGCACGGGATGTGGTGAGCTTTCATGAGGCCTACAGCTGCAACCATGTTACTTGCATTGTCGGTCACAACAGCAAACACCTTGTCTGTTATGTCCCAACTGGACATGACCTTCTCCAGCTCATCCTTAATGTTGATCGCTGTGTGAGACTCTGTCATCCTGACTGTGTCCAGTACAAAGGATGTGAGTGTCCAGTCAGCTGTGAGTGCATGAGCTGTGACAGTGATGAAGGCTTGTGTTCGCCTTGACGTCCAAATGTCAGTCGTCAGAGATATGGACTCTGCCTCAACCAAGACTCTGCTGACTTTTGCGCGCTCCCTCAGGTATATTTGTGGCAGAAATGTTGAGGTGATTGTCTTCCGACTTGGTAATAGATACCTTGGGTCCAAAGTCTTTAACAAATGGCGGAAACCCTTGTCCTCAACCACAGAAAACGGTTGCATGTCCCTCACAATCATCTCTATCACCGCATCATCAATAGCTTGTTTCCTAGGTGAGGCGACATCGTACAATCTGTTCCTCTCTAAGGTTTCCTGCATGGTAGGTTGCACTAAAGACAGAGTTGCTGCTACATGTGGGACAGACCTGCCGCTACATGTGGGACAACTAGACCTGCCTGCTTCTCTACAGCCTTTTCTGCTGCAGCTTGAGTATATTCCACCTGGTGCAACTTATCCAGATGTTTTGTCATGGTGGTGGTACTCCCGGAATAAGAGTATTTTCCTTTGCAAATTTTACAGATGACACTTTTATCAATTCTTTCAAAGAAGTCCCATACTATGCTCTTTGACTTTCGGCCACCACTTTTATCCATGTTTAAAAAGTACAAAGTGCAAAAAATTAAGATACAAGTTATATTAAGAATTTTATCAATCTATCGACAACAGTTAACAATATCTAAATTTTATGTGCAACAATTTTAGAACAATAGTATTATGAATTATATCTCTAAGAAAACAAGGTTTTACACAGCGTGATTACAATGGATAGATCTAGACTAGTTATGAAAAAATCTATTCAATTTCCAACCGATTAAAAAAAAACAAAGAAAATATTTATTTCTTAACAGCAATTTTTACAAGTCCTTTGTAATATTATAGAAGGAACCAATCATCAATTAACTCAATGCGTTGATATAAAGAATGTGATAAGCAAGAACAAGGCGTAAACGTATCATAAAAAAGTACATGTAAAGTATCAATGAAGTCAATAATTGCTCGAGAGAGAGAGGGAGGAAAAGCTGCTGCACGGAGAAGGCTACCGATGCGACAGGAAGAGAAACAAGGCAGCTAGGTACACACATCCACATAAAAAAACCCCCCAAAAAACATGCATGTTAGGCTAATTGTTATTCAATAGGATTGGTTGGATTGGACGCTCAAATGGCACAATTCATTTTAGTCTGCGACACATTGCGATTTATACTGCCCAAACGCCTAATAATTATGTTCATAAGAAAACTAGGCTAAAGGAGGCCTAAATCTACTCGCTATATCATGCCGCAGACAGAGAGAGGAGAAAGAGTGAGAGCGATGGGGCCAACCACGCAGGCACGCGCCGGTCCGCACCTCAAGTCGGTGAAAGGTCAATCTCACCGGTTCGCTCGCGGCTCCGACGGTCACACAGAAATATACATCTCATAAGCCATTTACCAAAGCTTATAGAGGAACCGCTCTCCGTGGTGGTTGAAAAGGTGAAGGTCATCTGAGCCGGTTCCGAGCCGGCGCCAGCGGTTAGACCAAGGGGAGGAACCGCGAACCGCGGTTTTGAAAAAATGCCTAACCGTCTCAGCACTAGGGCTTTATAGATATTCAATTCTATGAATAAATATGTTGTCTCAAATATGGGATTGCATGTTGTTTTCATTTTGTCAGTACATATGCAACCAGTGTATGGATCTGTTGTGGTTACATATGTCCTTTTGTGTTCAAAACATTGGTAATATTAGTAAGAAGTTAAGTGTAAAATATCTCTTTGTGAAATGCAAATGTTATAAAACTTGATGGCTCATGCTAACTTTAATGCTATATTTGATATACATTATTTTGTGTAACCTCAACTTGTTTTTCTTACATAAGTGTGCATTTTTATAAGAATGGAAGACATACATTTGTATATAGTGAAAGACTTTCAATAATGCTTTGCTCTCTTTATCTTTTCCCTCAAAGCGTGACATCCAACTGGCATTACTTAATTTGGGCCAATTTGATCAAGCATATAAAGACTTCAAGTCATGGATGCAAGCAACAGGTGTAACTTTGGAGGAACTTGAGCCTGTCTATGGGGACCCCAAGATTGTGGAGGTTGAACTGGCTAAGCTCAGGGTAAGCCTTTGCTATATTTTTCTACTTTTCTTTTACATTGCTCTAAAAAGTATTAATTTCTTTGTAGATTAAGTTATTTTCTTTTTTCAAATATGCTAACTTTTTAAAAATAGAACTTTTTCGATTGTCATATCATGAATAATTAACTTTTATTTATCAGTTGAAAATTATTTTTAAAACTTTTTTTGGTTTAAAAATTAAAAAATTCTGTGTTGGAATTTAGGGTTTCAAAATACCAATGTTGGAAAACTATGTCAATGAACTGACACTGTGTCAATTGTTTCATGCCGCCAGATTGTGAACAATGACATCACTGCACATCAAGAGAGCCTAGATCTGCTACAGGATGAGTGGAACCGAATGGTTGCTCAGGAGAAATCCTCGCCTGAGGCCGGCTCCCAGCGTCGCAAGATGGAGGACCTGGTCTCTGAGTGGGACAAGATGAAAGACAGGGCAGCTAAGAGGCAGGCACAGCTAGAGGATGCTCATAGAGAGGTGAGTGCTCACACACTAGGCAGATAGTTTTGGCTAAGTTGATGGACTTCATGGGTGCCCAGCGTTAAATCATTTTCACTTTAGTTTGTGAGCAGCGAGGTCTAAGCCTGTAAATTTTGCACGCCTATCTGACAGCTCACCACGGGCGGGTAAGCACCTTCTCTGGTCAGAAATTTTACCTGCGCGGCAGGAAAAGGTTTGCGGGTGGAATGCGATTTATGCACTTTTTAGACGGAAAATTACACTACATGCAATAGGATAATCTTTTTTGAAATATATATATTTATGAATCAATCAAATGTACTTCATTCTGTTTGAAGAGAGTGTAAAAATACATAATCACCTAAAAATTAAAGTTTAAAATGACTCATTTCATGATCCATAATCCACTCTGGAATGCATCGGGTAAAAAGTCATTAAGAGCACTGCAATAGTAGATAAAATTATTGAGAGAAAGAGAGAGAGAGAGAGAGAGAGAGAGAGAGAGAGAGAGAGAGAGAGAGAGAGAGAGAGAGAGAGAGAGAGGAGATGAGAGAGAGAGAGAGAGAGAGAGAGAGAGAGAGAGAGAGAGTAGAAAAGGGTTGAGTTTTGACTAGATTATTTTGACATAGACAATACATTTCTACTTGTTCTAAGAGTATTTTTTATCATTATTGTTGGTTTTGTCTTATAATATCAAATCAAAACAAGCAATTGACTTAAGTTAGGCACTGACTTAAGATATTTCATTTTTTCTATCAGGCTCGTGGGTTCACCGAAGAGCTTCAAGATATAATGATGAAGATCAATGATCTGGATGGCATGATGATCACTTCACAGCCCGTTGGAGGCTTGCCTGAGACAGCCAAGGAGCAGCTGGAAAAATTCATGGTATTATTAACAATATTAAGGATCCATTTATAAATCAAACTCCATCTGATCATTATTTTTTTGTTTGACTTGTCTGTAAAAAGGAATAAAATTAATATCCCTGTCCTTATTACCTTTATTTTTTTAAGTTATAGCTATTCTCGCCATGTCTCAACCCATTAAGCGCGGCACGCCAGTTGACTGCCTCGCTATTGGTTCCGCTGGAGTCTACTTCACTGACTCAGCACCTCCCAACTGGGCACTGCGAGGTGCTGAGTAACTGCCCCTGGTAGTGGGTCTTCATTCATCCTTTATTCCTCCTTTTTCTAAAACGCGAGAAACTCGTGAATGAGTGTTTCAGGCTCTTAAAATGTCAACCAATGAAATCAATGAATATTTTGGCAGGTTTTCAGTCTCCCAGTCGCATTATGGCGGTTGTATCACTGATGATAGCCTGAATCTCTAAGAAAGTAAAAGGCTGAGGAAGGTTGGACTGTTGATGTTGGGAAGATGGTGATGAAAACCATGCTTTGACTGATTCACATAGACGTATCAAACGCCGTCCCACTCTGTAGGAAACCTATGGGATATAACATTAATTTGAAGATTACATTTTTAGCAATATAAGGCGCCAGATATGATCTCTAGGATTAGTGCTCTGGATTGACGAGTAGGAGGTCAAAGGTTTGATCATCGGCTGATATTTCCATTTAATTTGGGGCTACAAGGGTTATAAAAGCATACAACTCTTTCAGTCAAGAGACACATAGGAGGATGTTTTTCCATGTGAAAAAGGAAATGAACTGAAACATACCACACCCACAACTATTTGAAATTAAATAAGTTTAATTGTTATCACCTGCAGGGATGAAAGAAATTACTGGCTTCTCCATTATCCCTCCCACACACTGTTCTGACATTTGGAAATGTTACCCATTTCATTAGAATTTACCCCTACTCAAGCAAGTTTAATGCGAATGCCTTTTCTTTTTTTCTTGTGCAGGATGTATATGGTGAGATAGAACGCAATGAGCCTGGAGTAGAAAGTCTGGAGCTCATGTCCAACAAGCTGGCAGCCAAGAGCCACGGAGCCCCTGCTGCCAGCATCAGGCACAGCATGGCCACGCTCAATCAGCGCTGGGATCACGTCAAGTCCAGAGCGGCTGACAGGAAGGTCAGTTTGATATGACGCTTTTTCAATTTAAACTTTATATCACACCAAAATAAGAAAAACCTTTAGTAAGAACATTTTTCTTGGTCATACAATATATTTGTTTCAATGTCACTACGTCAGTTATACCAATGTTAGAGGGAAAAACAATGAAATATAATAAGCATTTTACACTCACGTGTAACACTGTCAGACATACATAAATATTATTTAGAAACAGATGCCTATTACTCATACACAAGAATACACATACCCCTACAACACCATTCCGCTAAGTATTCTGGCCCTTTATTTATATTAATCTGTTGCTTCTTTGTGATATTTCGTATTCACTTTGAATAGGGGGCGGTTATGTCTGATGTTATACATTTAGCTTTATTCACTACTTGTGAAACATATATGTGTCTGAAAGGAATCAGTTCACAGCCAATAAACACGATATACCTAAAGGTAGTTATCTGAATTGAAGAGAAATAATTCCAATTGTTGTTTTTACAAATTAAGATTTGAAGTTGAATGTTCATATTTAGAGATATGTGAAATTTTGAGCAATGTGGATTTGTTTCTTTCAGAAAAAATTGGAGGATGCTGTAGGGCTTGCAGGAAACTTCCATGGTGAGCTGAACAAGTTTATTGGTTGGCTGACAGACACAGAGAAAACTCTCAATAACCTTCAGCCGGTCTCCCGCCTGGTGGATCGTGTTACCACACAGATAGAGGATCACAGAGTGAGTTTAATTTGAGGACCATATATCTATGCTCAATTTCACAACTTGTTTTGTAATGCTAATTTTCCTCATTGCTAATGGGCTTAACATACACATGAAAAACACAGTTGGCTGCATTGGAAGAAAAATAGTCATCATTAGGTAATTTTTTTTGAAAATGTAGAGCAGGAAAAGTGTATGGGGAAAAATGAGGACAAACTGGAGGAGTTTTAATTAACAATGAAACATACCTCATGGTTTTTCTGTATGCTGTGTCAAGAAACTCAAGTTTTTACTTCAATCAGTTATTGCTTTCTCTTGTTCTCTATCCTGAATAGCATTTATCATTCTAAATGTGCTGTTTGATGTTATTTTAATGCAACTTCATAAACAAGGAATAATTATCATTATCTTGTTTTATCAAAAGGCTTCTCTCATAATCATGTTTTATTTTTGCTCGTCCGTATTAGGCTCTTCAAAAAGATGTCAGTAGCCATCGTGAGCAAATGTTTACGTTGGACAAGATGGGCACCCATCTCAAATATTTCAGTCAGAAACAGGATGTGATTCTCATCAAGAACCTGCTGTCCAGTGTACAGCATCGCTGGGAGAAGATTGTGTCAAGAAGTGCAGAGAGAACAAGGCACTTAGAGCGAGGATACAAGGAGGCCAAACAGGTAAGGCTAAAGACTAAAGAGGGTTTCATACTTGGCTCGGTTGTGCTTTTTTAAAATTCATTAGGTTTTTACACTATGATCTTAATACTTATTAAATTTTGATAACTTGAAGGTTTTAATTAAAATATTTAATTAAATTCACTCTATGAAATAAATAGTTTATTTTTTTTATCCTTTAGATAATAGACCTATCTAATGTGCTGCCACTTTTTTTTTCAGTTCTACGATTCATGGAAAGATTTGATGCAGTGGTTGACAGAGGCAGAGAAAGCTCTAGATTCTGATAACACCATCAGCAATGAGCCACCCAAGATCAAGGAGCAAATGGCTAGACACAAGGTGCGTCTCTTTATGAATTGTGGTTGAAGATTTTGCGGTCTTTACATTATTACTTCCTGGTTAGAAAAATCAATAGATTCGGTATTGCACATTTTTATGGTGTCAAAGCTATTGAATCAAAAATATCTAAAAAAAAATTAATTAGCAGAAAAATGTTACTACACATCGGAAGTATCTTTTCCTCCAATTTTTATTTTGTTAAAAAGGGAAATTAAAGTTGGAACCAAAAAAGAGTAAAGTTTATATTTCATTTTAGCTCTTTTAAATCAAGCAGACGAGATATCTAGAAAACAAGTCTGCCTCCGAACTTTTAATATTATGCAATATATTTTTATTAACAGGAATTCCAGCGTCATTTGGGTGCCAAACAGCCAGTGTATGATGGAATTACAAGGGCTGGAAGTACCTTGCAGACTCGATGCCCAAGTGATGACAGACCAGCTATAAATGCTCTGCTTGGTGACCTCAAGAACAGGTGGAACACAGTCTGCGGTAAATCTGTGGACAGGTAAACAAATATTTGCAAACACCTGCTGTTGCAGATTATTGGCTTCTAGGGATTTGGTGAAACTTTGTCGAGCTACTGAAGACGAGAAGACATGAAGGTTGTTTGTTTTTTTATACTGATTGTAAGGGAATCAAAGGAAAATAAAATGTAAAATACGTTTGCCTGAAACAGTTCTGAAGTTGAAAAAAAAAAAAAGGAATTGCACTAATAATTTTGATGTGTCAGAGTTTATAAAAACAAATTCAAGTTTACTTGCATACTAAATCCCAGAGTTAAACTGTATCAACTGATTAAACATGCTTTTCTCATACATCAAATAAACTTTGAAAAAACAAGGAGAAATGTTTGATGTTTGCTTGCACAAAAGCAGAATTTTTCCTGTTACTTCAATTGATATTCAGAAGTACCATTTGCATTGCACGGGTTTAGAAAAATGGTTCTGTACTTCTGTATGGCAGGCAACGCAAGCTGGAAGAAGGGCTGCTCTTTACAGGCCAGTTCAATGAGGCTCTGCAGGCACTCCTTGATTGGCTCGCCAAGATGGAACCTGCCCTGGCAGATGACACGCCTGTGCACGGTGATCTGGAGACTGTCAATGGATTCCTAGAGACTCACAAGGTAATGGCACTAATCACAGGAAAGTTTTTATTGGGTTTTTGTTGCGTTGCAAAATATTTTATCCCCCTGGCCATTTTACAGTTTGTGAGCTGTGCGTATTTTTCAAGTCTAGCCAAAAAAATTTGATATTCATGTTTTATTCATCCCAGTTTTATAAGACTATATGATTTCAATGCATTTTAAAGCATTATGTGATAAAGAAAATCTCATGCTTAAAAGGAGTTTAACAATGGCAACTAAAAGATTATGTCCTGATGTTTCACACAGGTGTGCTAAAATCAGTTTTACAATATCGTGTCATACAGTTGTGCTAAGATCATTTTTAGGGCCCAAGTACACCAAGCTAGGCCAAGTTTGGGTCATCATTCACAGATAGCAAAGTAGTGGGTCCTGGTATGCAAATGCAGTTGCGTACCAAAGCATGTGATACCAGGATCAAAGTCAACGGTCCGCCGCGGAAGGAGGACCACTCTTTGCATGTACACGCGAAAGCTAGAGTCTGGCTCAAACAGCTATCTTGGTCAAAGCATGTCTAGTGGTTATGCGCCTAGCTAAATTTTCAAATATTTAAAAAGCTAAGCTTATTTCAAAAATCATTTTTATTGTGACCTTATTTTATAAATATCTTAAACCTAATATACTACTAGGGTCTATACTTACAGAGGCATTCTAGATAAATATGTTTTAAAAGTTTTGAATTGAGAGCCAGAATAGTATGACAGGTGCTCGACACAGACCAACACAGATCAAATTTTGCCTCAGTGTCACAATGCACAGGTTGACAATCCAACATTGCAAGCATTGAGAATTTAATAGCCTCCAAAAATAGATAGTTGCATATTGGCTGGGAATTGGTATGTTCGAACAGCTACAACGACATCTCACGCAGGTGTGCTAATATAATTTTTACAATGACAACTAAATGACCATGTGTTTGGGTTTTGTGCAGGCTTTCCAACAGGAGCTTGGCGCCCGTGCCACCACGGTGCAGTTTGTGCGTAAGTCTGCCAAGGAGCTGGTGGAGAAGTCCACTGAGGACATGTCCCACGTGCAGTCCCAGCTGCTTGAGCTCTCGGCCCTCTGGGACCGCACGTGCAAGCTCAGCGTCAGCAAGCAGGAGAGGCTGGAGCAGGCACACAGGCTGGTCAGTTGCTTTGTGTCTGTGTGTTTTAATGTCACATGTGTAGGGTTGGTTGTGTTTTTAAATGAAATTAGACAAGTTATTTTTTAGTTTTCAAAGGCTGTAAGGGAAGTTCACAATACATTTTTTTCCCTCCCAAAAATGTATGTGTCTTTAAAAAAAAAATACTATTTTATTTTTTAAAGAGAAAGTATTCTTTTCAATGATCAAACAGAAATTAGTCTCTTGAAAGTTGTTTTTCTTTTACTATGTGTCCATGAAAATAAAGAATTAAAAGCTTTATCTCAGATGATTGTTAAGTTTGATTGACGCAAGATGTTTAACCAAGTAGGTATCAATGTGTGTGGCCAGGACTAATGAAAGAGTACTGGTGATGTGTGATTACTAAACTGGATATTGGTGTTGAAATTGCAAGAGACAGTGAAAAGTAACAAAATCATATACATGATACTTCTAGTAATGCAATCCAAAACTATCCATTGTAAAAACCAACTAAATTTCTCTAGCATTGATATTCTATTTCATCATGTCTTCATCAGCTTTTTACTTAAATATTTTTAGGCTGAGGAATTCCAAAAGAAGGCACAGGGACTGTTAGACTGGCTTGGAGATGCAGAAAGACAACTGAGATTCAAAGGTGTTCTTCCTGACGAGGAGGCTCTCATAGTGCAGCAAATAGAGGATCATAAGGTCTGTACAGAGGACTTCTATTCCACATAAACAGCTCAAATAGTCAATCAACTATTTTCTTCTTACTGTGATGTTGATTCAATGATTGACTCCCTGTTGTAGGTCAATTGTTGAATAATTATAATTCACACACTCGGACACACTAGCTTACCAACCTTAACATAATAAAGATTACTAGAAATCCTTTGTAGAAATTCAATAATTTAACTTCATTGATAATCGTCCTGTCTGAGGGTTAAGAATACAACTCAAGAATGTCCGGATCTAAATCAGTACTTGACAATTATCTAGATCTATAATGGATCTCAACAACAGCAAAATAACAGCGCTTACTGAGGCAAGATGTTACAACACTATCAGAAGTATCAACTCTCCTCTCTTACAAAAACTATCAATCAATCTTCTCTCGCTCTACGGCGCTCTGGTAACGGCCAATTTGGTGAAGACTACTATATACAGCCTATGTGTGAGCAATGTCACAACAGTTTTCTATGATTTAGACACATAACTTACTTTTCTAGGTGTATTATCATATGTTATTTTACCACTTATCCTTATTTCTTGCAGATGAAATTATAATAACGTTTGCCTGACATGCGAATAGCCTTTGTACAAGCATGCTTGATAGGAAGCAATAAAATATCACTGTTTGCTGTGCACTCTATTATTCTTCTAATTGTGTGTTTGCATAAGTGATATTTGCTACAAAAGAAAATGTAGTGAAAAATTTTTTGTTAGGAGCTTGCGTCTTTCATATAAGATGCATCAAAATATTTTCGGAAAAACAAAGGAAGTTGGTATTGTCTTTTATTCCAGAAATTTGAAGAGTCCATGTTGCGCCAGGAAGGAGCTTTGAGAGAAACCCTCAACATTGGACAAGACATCATGAAGAGATTTAGATGGTTCTGTACTTCCAGGCAATGAAGCTGGAAGAAGGTGTGCTCAGGACCAGATGGGAAGAGGTTGGAAACTTGCCCAATATAATTTTCAGTGAATAATAATTATAAGCCCTAGCTTCAAGACAAGGTAAAATAAAGTTTGCCCCATCCTCTTTGACAGTAACAATTGAAAGAGAAAAAATAAGTTTTTTAACCGGCAGCCTAATGTAAATGAATTGAAAAATGTTCTTTTCTTATCTTTAAATTCTACAAATGGTTTACTTGTTTCTCCGGGCATTATTCTTACTAGTGAAGCATTGCGCGTCGTTCTCGAATCATTCATTAAGCTAAATTTTCACCTCCATTTCTTGCAGTTGATGGGTCTGAGCAAGCAGCGCCAGCGCAGGCTGACTGATGCTCTGGCCAGCGCCAAGCAAAACAATGCCCTGCTCGATGAAATGCTCGCCTGGCTCAATGCCGCTGAGGTCAAACTTACTGACCTGGATAGAGAACCAATACCACAGGACCTGCAGGTCATTCAGGACCTTATCAAAGATCATCAGGTAAGGATGCAAAATGGCTGATTGAGGTGTTATTTACTGTCTGGCATTTGCAGACACAAATGGGCATAAATCAAATTTATACATTTTATTTTGTTTTGTTTTTTATCATTACTATTAGCAGGTTTGATGTAATACATAGAGAATATTTTTTTATTGCTCGTTTTTATCAGATTGATAAAATTAGAAGATGAGTTCATGTATGAAAACATAGAAAACAAGGCAAATCCTAAGAATTAAGTAAAAACATCTCAGCAGATGAGTATAATATATTGCCTCTTGACTATTTATTTTTTCTATCTTTTTGTCATTTCAAAAAACACTCATTATCTGTTTCTTTTTGCTAACATAACTTTACAGGACTTCCAGAATGTAATGTCTTCCAAGCAGCCAGATGTTGATCGCTTAGTGAAGGCTGACAAAAAGAAGGCTGGCTCTGTTTCAGACTCTCCTGCTTCTCATGTCTCTCTGCTTAGAGGGGGCGCCCGCATGTCCACTCCAAAGTCCAAGATACCTACAATCAGGTTAGATTCAGCTTGAATTTTATATGTTTTGGGCATGTATAAAATCCATTTTCTGCTTTGTAGAAATCATTTTTATGTATATTTCAGGAATATTTGTTTATTTCTTTAAAATACAGTGGCTACTAAGAAAAAACTGTATTTACTCAATTATCTGGGTTCAGACTTTCCATGTGGTTGAAAGCTTTAGAGCATCTAAACTAACACAACATACCAACCGTTGTTTCTCATTTTACTGTAATGAATAAAATTCATTCTTCTTTATGTCAATCAAAAATCTATTTCTGGTTATATGGGAGCTCTTCTATAAGAATTAAAATATAAGTACAGAAAATAATGTTTACTTAGAATTGTTATTAAATTTCATATTCCAAGAATTCAGGTTGTTACAAATTCATATTTTTAGGGTTTAATGTACAGGCAAGTTTTTAATTTGAAATCATGTTTTTCTACACATTGCCAAAAAATTTACTCGAAATAAAAATGCTTTGTTTTTGTGGATAAATAAAAATCTTCAGTAAGGGGTTACCAAATCTGTACTTTGAGACTTTGATATACACTTTTTTTTTATCCACAAAGAGAACTTATTGATTACAAAGGAACATTTCAACTTGTTTGATATTTAAAGCCTGTATCAACTGGTTTTTTCTTTGTCTAGAATGAGCTCTGGTCGCAGAACGCCTGATCCCATGGGTAGGAAAACTCCAGAGCATTTCTCTGGTCGGAAAACTCCTGACCCAAGTGGTCGTAAGACTCCAGATGTGAGCGGCAGGGGCACCCCAGACCACCTGGGAAGGAGACAGCCAGAGGGGCGCAGAACACCTGACCACCACATCCACCCTGGCCGTAAAACTCCCGACCACCATCGGCACCTGCACGGCCGCAGGACTCCAGAGCCAGCCTTCGTGAACCCGCGGGTGGGAGGCCTCTTCAACAAGTGGAGGCAGGTTTGGCTCATGGCCATGGATAGACAGAGGAAACTTCTTTTTCTTCTTCTTCTTCTTCTTCTTCTTCTTCTTCTTCTTCTTCTTCTAGTGCCTCAGTGTTTTACAACTGAACCTGAAGGTTTTTTATAAAAACTGGTCTATACATTTGCTAATTTTGTCCAGGTATTGAGACCTGCTATATTCTCTATTTCCCTATCCAGCCAAAGGTCGCACCAACATGGAGTTTAAAATCAATATTGAGCTGTGCTGTGGTAAGATTTTGCTCCTTTGAAATTGTATATCAGTTCTGACTATTTGAAAATACATAAAAGTTTTCTATATATTAACATAGCTGCCAACCAGTACATATAATACATATTTAGTATGTATTTGACCTCTCGAGTAAGTCCGTCCGTGTCTGGTAGAAAAAATATGTAATTGACGGTATTCATGTAGAAATTGGATGTCCCGTCAATTGTCTAGTACTTGCTGCCATTGTCGGCAATAACGCCCGGTTAGCCCAGCCGTTAACTGAGCCCATTCACGTTTTTAACGTCTTATAAGTGGCAAATAGTGTATCACTATAGCGGCAGTAATGCTTCCGCCGCAGGAGATCTGTCCATTCAGGAATCCCATAGCTTTGTTTACTGCTGCTAGGCAGAGAGTTTGTTTCCAAGAATTCAGTTTTCTCAGTACTTTAGTTCAAAACTGATGACTGGACAAATTAAATGTGGGATTTGTCCCCTACTGATTGGTTAATCAATGACAATGGTGTTAGTTGCAATTGCTTTGGGCATGCTAGAAAGCTTAAATTCTTTACTCAGCTGTCTTGAAAATATGTATAGTTAATGCAAAATCTGGATATTACTCACATTGTGTTTTTGACACTAGAGATGAAAATCAACACACGTAAAAAATTAATAACAAAACAAAAAACAACACACACACCAAAGAAAAAAACAACAGCAAATGCATTTATTAAATATTACTATTCCTTGGTGCAGTTTTTAAAGTTATGGTTGTAGCTTGTGTCTAAGACAATATTGATAGCGTGGCAATTGATAAGGTTGGCAGTGACTAATCTCGCTAAAAATCTGTATTTGCTTTCTCAGATGTTGGCAGCTATGTATTAACACTACTTTAAGATTCATGTGCATTTTATCAAGCAATTTTCAAAATTTGTTTCAGCAAAAATTGCAAGCACTTCTTTCTTTTTATTTTTACTCTGCACTTTTTCCACAAAAAAATTATAAGGTTTTAGTAGCATTTTGTAAAAACTGAGGTTAGGTGTGCACTCCTTATTTGATTTTATGACATTATATAGCAACTTGTACACTTTCAGATGAATGCAAGAACAAAATCAGAGGTTTGTGCTTTGCAACTGGTGATTAGTGTGATAATAATCACCAGTCGTGTGAGGGGTCACCTTGGAATTGACATTTTGCTTGAAACTGTTTTTGTTAAATCTAATTACACGTATAAGCTGTGATTAGATTACATTCATATGAAAGCAGGCAAATTAGCCTTTCTAACCTTTCAACATCATTAAATTTGTTATAAAGAAAATGATCTTAATTCTAATGAAGATTCAGCTTCTCTAATCGTTTCCAAATAAATGTATCTATTACTGTACAAGCTTCCTGGATGATTTTTTATGCTATACTCAAAAACTTTTTCTTTATTTAAAATACTGATTATCTTTGCTTTTTGGAGAACCAAATGATATTAAAACTCTTGTAAATATAATTTGTTCCTTTTACGTGACATTTTAATAAAACAGTATGTGAGAGGTATGCACATGTGAGGAAGATTTCGAATTGCTTCCTTTCTTTAAATCTCTAGATCAGATTTCACTTTATTTAATGCACTTTAGTTTGTCTTTCTGTCACTGCATAAATAACGAGAATTACAATTGGTACATACATTTATTTTTACTTCACATGATGTGTAAAAAAGTAAATTTATGATGTGTAAAAGACAAAGTAAATTTACATTGCACATCAGAGTGGACTTTTTTTTTTAATAAAATTGCTTTAGGCTCATTCTAAAATATTGCACATTGTCAAAATCATATAAAAATCTCTCCTCATTAGTCTTTGGAGCTAAATGATAATAGGAATTTGAAAGAGTTTTTTTGAAAATGAAGAACATATTTTGAATTGAGTGTGTTTCAATACACATTATCACATTCAGATATTTTTAAGTTGTTTTTTTTTTTCTTTCTGAACCATAGCATATTGCATATCATGTTATAGAGCACTGATAATTAACTGAAAGTGTGCGGTTTTAATTTCTTTAACATAAAAAAAATTGAATTTTAGAAAGGAGAAACAAGTTATTTTTAAGTTTTCAAGGTATTGTGTGTCTCTTTTTAAATTTATCATGCATAAATCGTATTAAATTGAACCTTCCTTGTCAATGATCAAGTTAATAACTAATGTTACATAATATTTTTGCTTATTTAACATTTATTAACATTTTTACTCATCAGACACATTCTATTTAGCGATTTTTAGATTTTCTTCATTGTTTATAATTTATAGGTAATTATAGTTCGGATCTTTAATTTGTGATAGCACACAATCATGATTTATGTTATATTCTCACATTGAAAATAATGACATGTAATCAGGATATCAAAAGGCCTTCTCTCAGTATGAAAGTAAGGAACATGAGTTTAAATTAAATTAAAGATTATTATTGCTCTGCCCACACAGTTTTAACTTTTGTTCAATTTGTGCATCCTCAGCTTGAGCGCTTAAAGAACTTTGACTTTGATGACTGGCGCAAGCGTTACTTGCAGTGGATGCATCACAACAAGGCCCGTATCATGGACTTCTTCCGCAGACAGGATCGCGACAGAGATGGGCGTGTCACGCGCAAAGAGTTCATTGATGGGATACTTATGTCTAGTAAGTCAACTCATATTCTTTTCATGTAGTTCTAAAGGGGGAGATTTCTTAATTTAAATAACTTTTCTTCTTTATTCAATTCACAATGCGACCCCACAGCCCATTGCTTTCAGTATTTATATAATAGAAGGATCCTGCCTCCTTTATTTAGTATCCTTATCATGCACTTTATCAAAAGTCTCTTATTGTCCTCGTTTCTTCTGTAACAGAGTTCCCTACCTCGCGGCCTGAAATGGATTGTGTAGCTGACATCTTTGATAAGGATGGAGATGGTTACATCAACTACAAAGAGTTTGTGTCTGCACTTCGTCCAGACAGAGATGTAAATAATCTTTCTCTATAAGTAAAATTGTATTGTTCTAAGACTGATTTCATGTAAATTTTATACACATTGGTTTAATATTAAAGTAATGGGTAAAATTATAGAAATACATTTTTTTTTCTTTTTATTTCCAGCCCAAACCTGAAACAGACTCTGAGAAAATCTTGGATGAAGTGAGGAGACAAGTGTCAAAGTGTACATGTGTCAAACAATTCAAGATCCATAAAATTGGTGAAGGAAAATACCGAGTAAGATTTAAGCAAATGAATTGCTGTTATCATTTTTTGTCTAACCTTTAGTCTTTTACTTGATATGTTTCTCCTTTCACACAAGTTTTAATTAGTATTTATATGATCAAAGTCCTTTCTTTTCTCACCATGTTTTTTAAAATATAATTTTTGCTTATCAACATACACATTTGTAACTTTTGCCCATACTTTCTCTTGGTGGTATATCAATACAACTCACTAAGATTAACATTAAATTTTGTAAGTTAGGCTTTATGAACTGGTTTGTTATTTCTAGTGCGTGTATATTTTTCAACAGTTTGGAGACTCACAAAAACTGCGTTTGGTGCGCATTCTACGCAGCACTGTCATGGTTCGAGTGGGAGGTGGCTGGATTGCCCTTGATGAATTTTTGGTGAAGAACGATCCTTGCAGAGGTAGGTCTAGACAGAAAAACAATGGGAGGGAAGGAAAATGATATTTAAATATGACTTTTTTTATCCTGCAGTTTTGGAGTGAAAGAAAGAAAGAAAATGTTTGATGTTGTCTAATATTTACAGTGCCATTAATATTTTATTTTACTTGAGATTTATCACTCTATTTTGTTATTTGCGTTTGTTGTTGTTGTTGTTTTTTTAATTTTCTTCCTTTTGTCCTGTCCTCTCTAGCAGTTATTTTTTTTTTGGCAAGATCAATGTAAATTATACATTTCTGCAATTGTCAATAATGTCTATGCCTTCAAACCTGTCCATTGTTTGTTTGTTTGCTTTTTTGTTGTTGTTTTTTTATCAAATGCAGGGCCTAGTTTTTATTTAATTTATGAGCATTTTTTTATCTTATTTATATATGAGAAACTATTATTATCAGGAGATCTTCTTTTAGTTATTTTTTATCTTTTCTTTCTCATTGAAGACATTATGTTCTTGTTAGTGTGATGTAGTGGATATATAGAGAATGGTGAGAAATTAAAAGTGATTTTAAAAAGACAGTAAATTGATCTTGATCTTCTCACTGTAACAAGCACACTGTGCAATCAAATTTCATAAATTTCTTTATATTCAGCAAGTTTACTGCAAAATAATATTCTAGAGGGAAACAAATATTTCAAACTCTCAATACAATTATTTCATTATAAATTTTTGAAGTTAATGTCAAAAATGAAACTTTTTTACTCTTTCTTTTGGTTTTAAATGTGACAGAATTTGTGGAAATAGCTGGTATGAATTTATACTGTTTTCATAAGGATTGGCGCTTATCATCCATGCTACTAATTGAAATGTTTTCCCTTCGATTCCTTATCTCTTAATTCTTTTGTTTAATGGGGGTAAAAGGCGTTTCCTGGCGGTGCAAAGAAAACAAATTTTCCATGCATGACTTTTGGGTACAATGTTATTACCAAAGGAATAGAAATGTGTTCATTTTGTTTTGTTCTCTGTTCTACCTGAGTTTCCCATTCCCTTTTTTGTTAATCAGTTTTATATGATAGATTATTATTAATTTTTCAAATGACTAGGCACTACACAAAGTTATTTCGTAGCACAATGACTACAAATCAATGTATAATTTGCCTTTTTTCCTATTGTTATGGACATATCAAACAATAATAACCCCCAGATTTTCAATATTGGTTCAGTAAGTATTTCCAGTATTGCCAAACTTGTTGGCCTAAACTTTAATCTTTCAAGTTATTTACAAAAATATTTTCAACATATATAGCAATATGAAATATGTAACTTTCATACTACATATCAATTATGACCCTTATCATCTGATCAAAAAGCCTCTATTCTCTGATGTACATTGTAAAACTTTGTACTTGATTAGTTCCAAAATGATAAATGCACTGATAGTTGTTTTGTGGGGTTTTTTGTTTGTTTTGTTTTTATATCAGTTTGAGAGAATTTGCATTTATTTCAGTGGTGGATTGGTGACAGACAATAGCTGTTTTCTTTTATTTTTTTAATGGTTGTAATTATCTAGGATTTGGCTTTAAAACTTTATGATCTTTGCAGGACACAGACTTTGTCCAATTTGCCTTTGCAAAATTTATAGACTAAACCTATCACTAGGAAGAAATTATAATATCAATACAAGTTTCAACAACCTAATATGAATGGGGGTTATCCTAAATCACTCAAAATGATTAGTCTTTTATTAGCCAGGGTGTCTTTTTTTCTGTACTGTCAATTTATGCAACAATAAGTTGCTATGTATATTTCATAGGAAGATGTATAGCCATTTCTGCAGTTTCCAACTGGGTTATGAAATGAACACTTGATCTGGACAATAACCAATGTCACAGGTGTCTCATAGATCTGCATAATAGACAATGTCACAGGTGTCCCAACATTGAGCCTCACTTTGCTAATCCAGTCATATGAGAGAATAGTTCACTGGGGAAAGACTTAAATGTTGCATGTCAAGAGTATTATCTAGAAAAGAGCTATGGATGAGATTGAGATAGACGAATTTTTTAATATTAGACAATGAAAACACTAATGCGGTTCTGTTATGTTAGAAAATGTAATCATTTGATGTACATTTTCAGATTTAGATTCCCATAACCAGTCAGTAATTTCTTAAGTCTTATTATTTTAGAAATTTAGTTAAGCTGTGTATGTCTGTAATGGGGGAGGGGGTGGGGGGAACCATGCAATGTGACATAAAATTAGTGATGCATTTATTTCTATTTTGTGTAAATAAACATGTGTGTATTTGAAATCCCCCTTTTTTATATTTTCTATTCTATTCTATCACTATTAAAGCTATTTTATTTATTTACTTTTGACCTTTTTTATATACAGAAAGATTTTCACTTGAAATTATTTATAAGAAGAAGAAAAAATTCATGAAGATGAACTCTGTAAATTTATGGGACATTTTTTGTTTCTGTGGGATTATTTTTTACAAACGTATTTAAATGCTTTAAAAGATCACTAGTAGCAAAGATTGATAGACATTTGTAATACCAAACTCAATCTTATCTCTTTTTTTTTCCATTTCAATGATACCTTTACCCTTAGTAACAACCTGCCCTTAGTAACACTTGGTGTAGGGGGTACATAAAAGTTTACCTCCCTGATATTATTATTGTTTCCTTTTGTCAAACGCATGCATCAGGGGCCAGAGGGTTGTCTCATTCATAATTTTGTTCACCTCAGTCCCAGTTAGTTTGAATGAAGTACTCATCTTGTAGGCTTTTGTGGGCTTATTTAAGTTCGTTTTTATAAGAAGTTGGAAACTTTAAAGCCCTTTTGTTTTTTCGACAATTCTTGAAGACCTTTAAGATTGCTTATGCAGTTTTGCTTTTATTGTTAAATGAAGATGTTAAAAAATTACAACTGCAAATCCTTTGTAAAAGTATCAGACAAAAAAAACGGAAATCTTTTTTATTAATGTCTCAAGAATTAATAAAATACGAGATGTTGATGCTTATTAAATCACAGATATTTACCTGACATTGTCTTTATTATATATTTTCTCTCATAATACAGGCCGATGCTATCTCTCATTGAAAACTCGTATAATCCTTTGTTTTTCTTAAATATATAATAAATGTAATCTTAACCTTTTTTTTTCAGATTTAATACTTGTTCTCATTCACTATACAAGATTCTGTTTTTGTACTCTTTACTCGTAGATCATACTTCTCTTTGAAAATATCCAACTTTCAAATTTACCACTTTCAATCATCTTTTTATTTTATTGAAATTATGATTCTGTTGTGTTAAGGCACCTAACTTTTACTATTTTTAAGAGGTAAAAAAAGTGTGATGTTCTGACTTATACTCATCACCATCAGAGAAAACTGCACAATCTTTGTTTTATTTACAGTTGAATGTAGTTAGAGACGTAATATATGTTATAAATGGTAGTAATTCTTGTTTGGTTCTAGAAAACACTTGACGCTTTTGAAAAATGCACACATTCTTATTCGTTATATAACCTTCTTATGATTTACTCTTGTTAGTCCAGTCTTTCGATTTTATCTTGATTGTTTAATTCTTTCCACACTTTACTTTATTAGTTGATTTAAGTTTATTCATTAAATTTCTCTCTTTACTGTCTGTATTAAAATGGTTGTATTTTGAATCCATCTTTCCTCTGTGCCTGCCTCTAGTGGGCTTATGGCGCAGAAAGCAGTTCCGCTTAAAGCGGCGATACCTCCAACAGAGCACAGACGAATGTAGGTTCTGCCGTCTTTACTATTTTCCCCATCCTTTTATTTTGCAACATACCCCTGTCAGTGGTAATCCCTAGATTTTATGTGTTTGGTGTTTTAATTTCTCCCTTCAGGTATTTTTACTTCTTGGTGTTGTCTTTTGACTTGCCTGCATTGTTTTGTTGATCCTTGCTCTAACATTGTTTTGGCTTATTTTGGTTCACAGTCAGAGCAACAGTTTCAATAATTGTATTCACTCCTAACTGTGTTGCTAAAGTCGTCACAAAGAATCGTTAGCTAAATATCACATTTTCAATGTTAATTTTTTTCTTTTTGAGAAGTGCTTTGTACTGTAAGATGTTTTGGTGTTTTTAAACTGCTTGGAGATTATTTTTGTTTGTCAATGGTCATTGTTGCTGGAAGTAAAGCATATTTTATTGTAAAGATCTGACAACTTACAGTACAACAATTAGGAGAACAAAGTTTGTATGCAAATTGAATAAATTTCAATTTCATTCGTGCCTCTCTTAATGACGAATTCTCAATGCAAATTGAGTAAATTTCAATTTCATTTGTGCCTTTCTCAGTGATGAAAAATGCATGCGCTTGTTTTCTTTGGGCTAAGTTTTCTTTCGAGAATAATTTTATTTGCCTTACTATTCCATGGAAGTGCTTTTTATTTAGTTGTGAGATCTCCAAACTAGTTTCCGGGTTTGTGATTATTTACTTAAGTTGAATTGCTTTTCCTCTGTCAAAGCTTTCTTTGTTCATGGATGAACTAAAAATTAGACTACTAAAATTGGAAATGCTTAAGTTAATTTTCACATGCATTCATTACCTTTAGAAACGGTATAACTGTTTTCTTATGTTATAATCCTGTTGTGCATGTTTTGGACAATTGTTCAATGTAGTATTGCATTTAGAATTTTTCCTTAAATAGGAAATCGCAACATGCATTCTACAGATTTTATTTTCATACATTTACTTGTATTATGGTTTTTCCTTTATTTGAATTAAACCTCAGAAGAGTTAAGTATTAAGGAACAGGTGAAATAGATGTCTGTCTTGAAACAAACAACAAAAAAGTAAATCACCCGACGGTTATGAAAGAGAGAGCAAATAAAAACTATGATTATTTGCGCTTTTAATCTTTAATGGCATGATTATGGGTTGCTCTTTGTGTTAATGCCTTTTTCTCTTTTCACTTTTCTGACATTCATATTCAATTTTTTTTTAATAATGTTTAATATTGCCTGTAAATGTAATCTTTTTTGTTAGCAGGAAAGCAGTCGTCAAATTATAAAGACTGGTCAATGATTTAACCGCCTGCAAGTTTTCAAGTTTGATACCCATTCTAACCTTGTCAAATTGTTTATACTCATTATGTTTCATGCTTCTGCATGATTAAAATTATAATGATGGTTTTTGAACTCAAGTGTGATAGATATGTGTGCTTATTGCTATGTAATCATAGCTGTGTTCAGATCCCCAATGCCATCATCCTTGTCACAGATTCAGACCCTGTTTGGCGTAGTCTACTACAGAGCATCACATTCTTATTTTTTTATCAGAAAATATTGTATATTGACTTAACAGTCTATGAACATTTTGTTTTAAATGAGTAAGATGAAGTAAAACTCACTTGATTGTAACTTACTGCTGCGCACTATCTTTGTCTTAAGATGTTTTATGCTTATCACATATGTATAGGAAGGCCTATAGCTTTAAAACAACTTTTGTTGTGCTATATTTATTTTTGCTTAATGTTGTTGTAATATCTCTGTTTTTGGTTTTGATAGAAAATTAAGCATTGATACATTCCTTTACTTTTATACTATTATAGATCCTGTACACATACACAATTAAGCGTATATAGTTAAAAAATAGGTTCATTGTTATGTTTAATTTAATTAAATTACTATTTGAGTATTTAATGACTATCAGATCTTTTTTTTTTCTTTTTAGGGTTGTTCAAATGTGAAATTCTTTAGTGCCTCAGTCACAATGTTTTACAACTGAACCTGAAGGTTGTTTTTTTTTATAAAAACTGGTTCTACAATTATTTTTTAAAGTCTATACATTTGCTAATTTTGTCCAGTATTGAGACCTGCTATATTCTCTATTTTCCTATCCAGCCAAAGGTCGCACCAACATGGAGTTGCGAGAGAACTTTATCTTGGCCCAGGGTGTGAGTCAGTCCATGGCTGGCTTTGTGTCCAAGTCTCCAGCGGGCAGCTCCCAGTCTCACTCCAGTGGCAGCTCCTACTCTGGGAGTGGCACACGCTCTGCCAGCTCAGCCAGTGGACCCGTCACCAAGGTAACTGTTTTATAGCTGCACAGTCAATGGTGGCTCGATATATGCAGTGACATAAAAGTGTATAATAAGTGACATATATGCAAAATGTAAAGGTGAATATATCTAGTGACATACAAGCAAAGTGTATAATTATATAATTTTAATATATCTAGTGACATTTAAGCAAAGTTTATAATTATATAACGTCAATATATCTAGTGACATACAAGCATAGTGTATAGTTATATTTTGTCACTATATCTAGTAACATACAAGCTAAAATACAAGCAGTTGCGTGATTTGCAACTGTTTTTTTTGTTTGTTTGTTTGTTTTTTAAAGATATAAAGATTCACAAGATATGTTTTAAGTTATGGAATGATGGTGGCTTTTATTTCATATCATGTTAAGTCATGTTTAGTGTGTTTGCCAGCAGGAGCTTTTCTGAAGATTTTTTTCTGTTGTTTTTTTTTTAATTTGCCTCACTTAAATACGTAGAGTTAGATGAACAAGATGTTTGGTGATAAGGAAAGGAATAACTTCATAGAGCTTTTGGTGTGTTTAAATGACACCAACAAACTCCAGAAGTACCTATTTATTAGTTCTTGCAATAATATTTCAGGTGAGGGAGAAGACAGTGCACCCATCTCCGTGGAAGCAACGATCAAGGACAACTCCAGATGGAGAGGTAACCCAGATCATGTCTCATACTGACCCTGATGGCACCAAGGTTATCAGGCATAGGGTCACTTCAGACTTGCGCAGTCCGAGGAATGTGGCCAGTCCAGGTATGGAAAAAAGCCTATCAGGTGTATTTAAATATCATACACAGTTAATATAATATACCTATATTGGTTACTCAAGAAATGCAGATATTGGAAAACTCCTACCAGTAGGAGATAGAATGTGCAACTAGACCTTATGAAAAAATTGAAGTGTTTTAAAAATATTGTAATTGCTAAAGCTTTCTTTTGTTTAGCCAGTTACTATGCGAGTTGAGTAAAATGTTGGACAAGCAGAGTGCTTTAAACTTCAATAGTTCACAAGGCTATAGAATAACAAATATATTTTATGCTTCATTTTCATTGATTGGTAACAAATTATATATATCTTTGAAGGTCTTGGATAAGAAGTACAATTCTCCCTGTGTTGTAATTGATTCTTTTTAGCGCACATTGTTTTTTTGAGTTTTAAGTTTTTCAAGTATCTCTATCAGTTTGTGTGTTTTAATAAATTGTTTGTATTTCACAATGTATATAAATATACATATATATAAACTTGCTAATATTTACCTGTGTCGACGCTTCACTTCCTGCACGAGAGGCTGGCCGGCTGCTGGTACTGGCCCTGCTTGAGGTACGACTTGCACCTGAAAACAACAATAGAACAAGAAAGGGTCTAAGAGACAATGGAACACAATCTGACAGTGGTGGTTATGCGCTTTATAAAAATTATACATTATTATTAATTATTAATTAATATAATTGTTGTTGTTATTATTATTATTATTATATAAATTACATGTATGAAGTTTTAAGACCAAGTCTGACAGTGTGTTCAATTGAATGCTCTTAATAATAATAATGTATAATTTTTATAAAGCGCATAACCACCACTGTCAGATTGTGTTCCATTGTCTCTTAGACCCTTTCTTGTTCTATTGTTGTTTTCAGGTGCAAGTCGTACCTCAAGCAGGGCCAGTACCAGCAGCCGGCCAGCCTCTCGTGCAGGAAGTGAAGCGTCGACCGATGAGCCGGCAACGCCAGATGTATTCACAACTGTCCAGACCGATCGTCGCAATGTAGGCGGCCGGACGGACACAACTGTCACGTACCAGACTCATCTTGTGACCACCAAAAATGTGACAATGCCGACAGTCACCACCACCAAAATCTCGCGAATTCCAAAGATCTCTCCCACAAAGCGCAAGTAAAATGAGGAAGAATTCAAAACCGTTAAAATGAACAAAAAATGTCTCAAGGTGTGAACAAAACATAAATACACTATAGACATTTAGTAATCACCAAAGCTTAGAGCATTTGTCAATTTTGAGACCTTCAAATATACATTTCAGTAATGCGGATAAACTAAACAGGACTTTCAATATCCGTCATGCAAAGGGTCTTCTGTGCATAGAATAAATTGCTGAGACAAGAATCAACAATTTACAGTAAAATAAAGCAGCTTCTTTTGTCTTTTCTTTAGTATTTATTGCTGCTTTTTCTTTCCTCAGATATACAACTAAAACATCATATATTCTGATCGTAAATGTTGATTTATTTTTATAAAAGGAAATTATTTTTGTGATGCAAGAAAATTATTCATGTTTGAACATTCTTAATCTTAATTACTTTGGGGGTTTTTTTGGCTGTAAATTGTTTTGCTTAAGGTATGCTGTTGCAATGAATAATATCACAAATGCAAAAATCTTTTTTGCTGTAATTCTTTTTAAAAATAGTCTTTCAATCTTGTTTGTAATTCAAAATTTAAAGCTTAACAAATAATCTTCCTCACATATGAATTACAAAATCATTAAGTGATCATTCATAGGTGATCTGTGATGCTTAAATGTCCAAGAAAAAAAATACCCACTCTCAAGTAAATATATGTTGATTTTAAATAAAGTGCTTTGTTTTCTTTGTTCAAGCTTTTCATGCACCAATATGGACCAAAAGTTGTATTTATTCATTTTTTAGCCTGTAATATACCTACAATATTCATGACAGATGAGTCATAATTATAAAACAATGTTTTGATAATTTTTTTCACCTAATTTAAATTATAGAAATATTTATCACTTGTATTCATGATATGTAAGAATTTCTTGTTTTTCTTCTTTTCTATTTCTTATACCCGAAAGTTTTACCCATGAGGATTGTCTGGGAGGAGAGGGTCTCTTAGAGCTGTGTAATGAATTATGGATTGAACTTTATTCGGAGACAAAAAATATGTGTATTTTATTTAATAAACATTATTTAGACTTCTTTCTTATCTGCATATCTCACACATTGTTGTCTATTTGTTGTTGTTTTTTTTTTGTTTTTGTTTTTTTAGTTTTTGTGAAAACATTATTTTTGTGTAAATTCAGTGTTACCAATTTTATAGATTAATTTTTTTTGGATGAAGTATATAGTGTCATATATTTGTGGCATAGAACCTTCTCTAAATATTGTGCAGAGTTTATTTTCCTACTGCTTTTAAAATAAAAACTAATGATCTGCTATACAGGGTATAAAGTAAAAAGATTTCAGAGAGAAAAGACTCCTTATTTATGTATATTATCTCTTATAAATTTTGTTTGCTATTTCTTGTTGATTCTGAACATGGTGCATTGAGTGCTACCTACACTTCATTGTTTGCGTCTGTTAAAGTGTAGTTCATAATTAATTGTTAAATCTTCATTCAGCTTTTTAAGCTTTGTAATCTGAATTGGATGCACTAAATGTAAGCCGTATGTCAAGTTATTACTACCGTTTCACACTGTAAACTATAGCTTCTGGTTTGATCATCCCTTCATCTTAAGTTATCTCATATCACCCAATTGTTAACTTTGACGAACATTTTGAAAGAAGTCTTTCAGCTTTTGGGGGAAAGCAGAGGGGCTGTTTTGAAATGTTATATATAGATATGTCACTAATTTGAGAACAAAGAGGTGACTCGAGTTTGCTTTGTCTTGGTCTGACCCTAATGCACATTAGCATGTAAGCAGCATTAGTTTGACAATGTGTGGACATCAGACTTGTCATTATTTATAAATATTTGAGATGCAATGTATGAAAGCAATTAAGTATTAACATATTTCTGTTTTCTATTGCATTTGGAAGTAAATTTAATGTACTGGTTTGCTCTGTTATGCTTTTTTTTATTGTTTACTCTTATTTAAGCACCAAATATGTTTCTTAGCTGTGTACATTTTTTAAAACCATTTATTGTATTTTGAGTGGCGTTTTAGGTGCTTTAAAGATGAGGTAAAGGATGATAGAAAAAATGCTATGGTATCTTTTTAAGCGTTATTTTTCATTTCACTGAGATATTTTTTCTAGATGATTTTACATTTCCGATTTTACACATAAATTTATTTATAATGATCCTCTTTCTCTCTAAATATTTATCAGGTGTTCCTGTGACCCAAATTTTAATTTTAGAATGTTATGCTTGTTTGAGTGGATTATTCTGTGTTAATATATGTGTGATAATGCCTGGGTTCGTTCGAAATGACATATACTGAGGAAAGTATGATATCTGTAGAAAATGGTGCTGTTTTTGTGGAAACATATTTGGGGGAATATTGTCCACAGCAATAGTAGCATAATCTCAGAGTTGCCAGTAACAATTGTAGGTATGCTTTGTCTCTAATTAAAATTAGCAAGCTCGTATGTCGTCATATATTTTATTACTATCATACGGTTTTTCAGTTTTATTTATTTGGCTTTTAAGGTAGTTCCCTTTTTTCCATTTTCATATAGCTTGCACACATGCTGATGGGAAATCTACCTCTTGCTGAATTCATTTTCAAGTCTTATCATAATCTATAGCATTAGATTTTGTATTTAAATTTTATAATTATTATTATTATTATTATTATTTTATTATTATTATTATTATTATTATTATTATTATTATTATTATTATTATTGCATTTATTATTTCCATCAGTAATACCTGGCTTGCTTCAATCATTATTTTCTATATTATGCAGATTATCAGCATAATATAACAACATATTTTGTCTTCTCAGAAAAAAGGACACTATTTTTTAGTAAGTTTTTTTTTTACTTGCCCTCAGTTTTTAAATATGCCAGGCATCAGTACATAGTTTCTACCTATTTTTATATTTCTTATCATACAAAAACTCCTTTTCTTTGTAAAGACTTGAAAAACGTTGTATGTTCAGACAGTTTTGTTTAAGCCATTCTCTGCCTATCTATTTCTGAACCATTTAAGCAATGTGTGCTATTCTTTGCTGACTGCCCAGATATGCATACGGGGAATGGATATACCTTCACGTATACATTTATAATAAAGCTCTGAATCTCATATTGACTGTTGTTTATTTCCATCATTTCTTAACATGTTTGATAATAATTATACTGTGTGTTGGTTATTTTGTCGTAAGTTGTTTTTGTTGTTTTATTTGTTTGTTTTTTTTATTTAAAATAGAACATGGAACTGGAAAATGCAAATATGAATTTGAGATAAGGATTTACACAACTGACTTTACTGTGGAGGAACCATATTCTATATTTATATTAATATGCAAAACTGGTTTTTAGATTCATTTTTAGTAGTTCAGAATTTACTTGTACTCTGAACACATCCATATATTAATGGAAGATGAATACTGCAATGTCGACTAAAGTATTTTCACCTGGTCAGTTCCCAGATCCTTTCTGTGTGCCTTGACACTGTCAGATGTTGCTTTGCTTGAAATAAGACAATACTGCTACAATTCAAATTTTAGCACACAAGCCATGGAAATAGAACTATGTTAAAACTGGAAATAGTAGAAAGTTTAAAGAATTAATTAATTTCTTGTAATTTTGTAGTGTAAGTTACTATAAGAGGACTTGAGAGCTTGGTTTCCTGTGTATCATTGAAAAAACTGTAATGCTAAATTGCAAGATAAGTAGTGCTACATGTGGCAATATTTAAAAATATCAAGGATATAAATGTAATGGGTGATTCATTGTACCTAAATGAACTGGTGAAGGGATTAGATAATTATGTCAACATAAATAGAGGACACAAAGTAAGAGTATATAAAACTTGTTCACCACTTAAATTTTATTAAAATGTAGTTTGTAATGTATAGGTTCAATGTATCTAGGAGACCCACTTAGATTCATAGATTTTTACTAAAATATTTAAACACCTCAAATGAGGAAACTCAGAAAAGAAAAACAGTTGTTGGTACCCTGATGGTCTCAACACGGGCCATGTTTGACTTGTGCATCAGAAATAAGTGTTATTCTATTAGAATAATATTTGACACAATTGAAATAGAGGAAATAGAAAAATTAAAGCTTAAATTTCATCACTCAGTGCATAATTTTATCTGCTATGCAAACAAGACGGTTTTTCTAGGAGTTGTAGAAGGGTATGTTCATGTGTAAATTTTACAGATGCAGTGTAGTGAAAAATAAATGTGTCATGCATTTCTGTTGGAAACTTAATTTCTTTCCCTTGGTGTTTTCACTACAAGGTTTAATTTGTGTTTATATACCTCGTATATTACATATTATTAATAATCTATTTGATTAAACTCAGTTCATTAAACATATTGTGGCAGGAATTTTGGTTTAGTAGATCAAACGACTTCTTAGTTGCTCTGCAGAACCTCTGGTGAACCTGGCTATGTAATTATCATTATCATTTTTATTGAACTTACTGAGTTTTATAAGTTCTTGTCAGGTCTTGTTAGAGTAGATGTAGTTGTCAAAGAAAGCTTTTACATTGAAATAATGTTTATAAATGATATTTTTTTTTTTCACAAAAATGTAATTTTCCAGAAAACAATATGTATGTACAAAACAATCTGTAGAAAAATAAGGCATCACATTACAAAAAACAGTTACAATTTTAGGGATTTTTTTTACCTCGACAACTCCTGCACACATGCTTGGACAAAATTGGACCAAAAGAGTTGAACATTTAGAAAGAGTACTAGCTCTCTGGTCCAAAAGAGATCTCTCAATCATGGGGAAAATACATATCATTAAAACATTTGGGTTCAGCTTGTTTATTCACCTCATACAAAGTATTGGTATACCTGATGATATCTTGATAAAAATTAACCAAATTTTCTTTCGATTTATATGGAAAAGAAGATTCACAAATACCAAAGCCTTTGAAAAGATCAGACGTAAATTAATATACAACCCATACAGTAAAGGAGGGTTACAGATGATCCACATAAAAGAAATCCAAACCGCTTTTTATTTACGATGGGCCGAAAGACTGCTGACTACAAGGGATGAAAGCTGGACTATAATACCAAAAGCCTTCCTAAAAAAAGTTGGCGGAGATTTAATTTTTCAATCAAACGTACTTGCGCTAATCTCATAAAAAGTGAATTCTGGAGAAAAGTTGTTGAAGTGTGGGTTCAACATAATGTGCACACTCATCCCTGTGACGGAAATATAATCAATGATCCCATATTTAATAACAAGCATATAACTTACCCATCAACGTCCAGGTGGCTGGTCTGCCTTACACAGAGGAGACCGTGCTGCGAGTCATGGCTCAGCTTGAGGATGCCGCTAACTTAAACAGCTAAAAACTTCTATAACCTTCCCATTTAAAACATTTAAATTGTTACTCTTTGTCTCGTTGTGAATAGTAATAGTAGTAGTAGTAGTAATAATAATAATAATAATAATAATAATAATAATAATAAGACCAGCGACCTGGACGTTGATGGGCAGACCCTCTGACCCCTCTGCATCCTGGTGACATATAAAGAGCGGTGGAGGAGTGTGTGTAGCGTGGGAGGGGGTAGATAAAGGAATTGGATAAACGATGAAACATTGTAAATTCAATATGTTAATCAAACAACTAGGAGAAACTCATACAACAAATAAGAAAACTAGGACTCAAAGTCAACACGAACAAAACCAAAGCGGTGAAATTAGGTGGCAATGAATAACTCCAAATAACAATACTGACTCAACTGAATTACCACTACTACTAATGTTGCTGCTGCTGTTGCTGCTCCTGTTGTTGCTACTCCTACAGCTACTACTGATACCACCACCGAAAAATCCACCAAATTCCTAGGAATCACATTCTGTGAAAAATAGGAATTACTCAGAACACACAGAACTGCTTAGCAAAAAGCAGGTAAGACCAAGACGCTTATGGGGTTAAAATAGATCGGGGAACCCAGGAAAATGAAATTGCCGCCCTTGCGCTTGCGCACGCCACAATTTTTTTTTTCTTGATCTCCCTAGACGCTGGGATAACATGATAATAATCATCATCATCATCATCATCATTATTATCTTCTGCATCGTAAAGTTGCACTCTTGTCCACTCTTGGTAGGATAAAGGCCACAAGTCAGAGAGCGCCATCAATTTCTGGCGTAGGCTTGTTTTCCCAGATGGCTCATCTACAACCTGCATTTGCTATGTCGTTCTCAAGCCAACGCACATTTATCCCCAAAGTTTCATGTGGTTTACGACTGCTTTTTTCTACGTCAGGTTTCATGTGATCCTTTTATGTCTGTTTCTCAGGGTCTTATCCATCTCATACATGTGTCTTCTTGCACCGGTTCCATGTTAACACTTTTTTTATAATACCGATTTCTTATTTTTGTCCTGACAGTTTATGCCACGGATTCTTTTTAATGTTCAGGCCACTTACTGACATAGTAACGGTTTTGACTCATTTGATTTAAAAAACCCATAATCTGTATTTTCTGAGATGCTGTTTGCTTTCCGGATTTATTGAAGTTATGCTAATGTTTTCTTTGGATTCTCACTTCGACTTTTGTTTTATCCTCTTTCTAAATCAATGATGATAATAATCATGTGCTTCCTAAATACACGAATGACTCTTCTTCCTCTAATGCAATTATATAATTATTCATTCTCGTTTGGTTGGGTAGCTTGTTGCTTTCCCAGATTTTTGTAACGTTGATTTGCTTGCATGGGTGTGGAGGTGGAGTCTCAAGCTTGTAGACATGTATCAGAAGTTTTTTTCCCATCCCTTGCTAAACGCCCACATCTCTATATAACATAATTATTCTCTCTCTTTCTCGCTGTGTCTATTTATCTTATCACACACTTTCCGTTTTCTCACGTACTCACACATACTCACACCGATTTTTATTATTATTATCTAGCAACGTATTTAGCAGTTGGGTGATCAGTTGTTGGCATTTGCGGTTCCTTGTAATTATTCAATGAAATGGTGGGGACTCAGACCACATTGAGATTGTAACTATGTTCTCAAATTTTGAAGATGAAACAATTGAAAAAAAATTTAGTATAAATAAAGATTTAGATTTACAAATTGTTGCGTAGTGCAAAGTCCTCAAACTGTTTGCTTTCAACATTGGATGTCGATAACGTAGATCGCTAGTACTCACAGTTTGCAAAATCGACTCCTGCTTGTTCTTGACAGGATAGACCGTAGGGTCCAAGGTTTTTTTAACATCCGATGAGGTAACCCTGGTAACTGGGACAACTCCAGCAGGGAAGTTCAGCACGTTGTATATAACTGTGTACGTCCCACATACTGGAGATAAAAGGCACAATTAGACATCAAGCTTGGGCGTCGATAAATTGATTACTTTTAGATTTTTACTCCTTGGTCTCCCTCTCACCTGTTTGCACTTTTTCTGAATTATCAGCGTGTAGTATATAAGAATCTTAACTTCTTAAGTTTTTATGCAGGATACTTCATGATTCTGCGAAATGATTTGAACTTATAAATACCACCTTAAAAGTTGGTATAAATGTGATGATGGTGATGATGATGATGATGATAGTAGTAGTAGTAGTAGTAGTGGGTTGGGTTGGGTTGGGTTGGTTGGTTTAACGCCCAACAGCAGCACTATAGAGGCTATATTGTGGACGGGCCCCAAGACGTAGTAGTAGTAATAGTAGTAGTAGTAGTAGTAGTAGTAGTAGTAGTAGTAGTAGTAGTAGTAGTAGTAGTAGTAGTAGTAGTAGTAGTAGTAGTAGTAGTAGTAGTAGTAGTAGTAGTAGTAGTAGTAGTAGTAGTAGTAGTAGTAGTAGTA
>RQTK01000002.1:1666347-1688881 GCA_003991915.1 Elysia chlorotica | reverse complement strand
AGTAGTAGTAGTAGTAGTAGTAGTAGTAGTAGTAGTAGTAGTAGTAGTAGTAGTAGTAGTAGTAGTAGTATCTTTATCACCACCATCATCCAACTACTACTACTACTACTACTACTACTACTACTACTACTACTACTACTACTACTACTACTACTACTACTACTACTACTACTGATGATGATGATGATGTTGATTCTGCTGCTACATGTACTATTAGGCTGTCATTTTAAGTAGGGTATTATAGAATGTGTTCGTTTATTGCTTCTATGCCTCGTCGACTACGAAATTGTGCTTAACAATGAGATTAGATTTTCTATGTGCAGAGAAAAGAGAAACCAGCTGCCTTTCTTTATAGATTCAAGTCATAAGTATTTCGTAATGGTTTTTTTAGTTCCATCTACCTTAGTGGCGGAAACAAGAGAGGCTGAATATCCACAATTAGGGAAGAAAAGTTTAAGAAAGGGAAACTATTACAATTTGTCAGATAAAATTGACATTTACCTGTGACATTTTCGATCGTATCACTTTTGTTTGCAGGGGAAGGCCACGGCGGAGAAATCATCACGTCCAGCTCATGTTGCCTCCAATCTTCAACGAATGTCTGCTGAAATTCCTGCGTATCGGTTTACAAAAAAAATATTTGTGCGATGTAGTATTATCAACTGACGGCTGTGCCCAATGTTGCTCTTATTCAAAATTTCCTATGCAAAAAAGACGTATTCATACTTAAAATCGTACTCTCATTCCTTTTATAATTTTTTTTACAACGATATCAGGTAGTATACATATTTTCTAAATCTCAAATGAACATGTTGCGATCTCCTACAGAAAAACCTTATACATTTTTCCCTGCGTTTTAACACCTACCTCATTTATGTTGAACTTTCACTCAATTGTAATTTTTGATCCAAAAGGTATTGATCTATGCAAATGACAACAAAATCGTATGAAATTAACCTCATATTCATTAAAAAGGTATACCATTAGATTATTTATGCAATTCAAAGCAGTATTACTGTGTCTCTCTCTCAAAGGTCTAAGCGACTTGTTTAGAAAGGAAAAAGAGGCGGCATACCTGGAGGTCAAGCACTGCCTGGAACCATTCCGTGATAGTCCTGTAACATAAGTCGGTGAATAAAAAAGGCGGAGTAAGATATGGTAGGAGAGTGTGTGGGATTGATCTTTGCAGATATAAACGCGTCCTGAATAATTTTTTAATCTTTGATAAGGATTCCAAACACAATTCAATTTTCTTATAATTTTAAATTATAATATACCGGGCAGTTTATTATTTACATCTCTTTTTTCAGACTTAGATTCTTTTTTTTATGAATAATAATCGTTTTCTTTATAATTCACCTGATGTTTCCTGCATTGAAAAGAGCTTTTTCCACGTTGTTATAGTCCTGGAAGAAAGAAAAGGTGCGAGCTCAGTCAAAGCAAGCTCAACAATGTGATGTGCCATGATATTTCCGACCATAATGATGCTTTTCTTATCAAAGTCACATTTAATTATGACATAACATTTAAAAACCAGCTTCCAACTTTCATGTAGTATCACAAAAAAGGTCTTGTTTATTTACGTGTTTCGATTTTGAAAAAAATAATTAGAAACTCTCCTTTTTGTTTTTGAAAAGGAGGAGGAAGGTATTTCTTTCCAGCAGCCAAAACGAAGACAAGACATAAATGAAGGAAAACCAAGAAAGTAAAATAACAGACCTTCTGCAGAGATCTGGCGATGAGAGGTCTCATCCAGTCAGGGATTTTGCCAAACTTGTGGTAGTTCACCATGGCCTCGGAAGTGTTATCGTATTGGCTACACGTTTTAAGGAATAGATAAAACATTTCAACCTAAGTTTCGTGTGTTTTGTTTATTATTATTATTATTATTATTATTATTATTATTATTATTATTATTATTATTATTATTATTATTATTATTATTATTATTATTATTATTATTATTATTGTTGTTGTTATTTTTATCATTAATTATAATTATTATTAATTTTTGCTAGCTTGGTATGTTGTGACCATGTAGACTCTTTAATAGCGGGTGAGAATTGGAATTTGATTTATGACAAAGTGAACGAAAACCAAAGGTAAGAACGGTCGTAAATGGTGTCTCGTCTCTATATAATTATGTTTATGTATGTTATAAAATCAATATAATAAAATGAACCCCTAGAATCGCTACAAGCTTTTCTTATTTCGCAGTCTCAGGTTTCGTGCTTTGTAGCGTCATGCACCTCCACACTTTCCGATCCTTCCCTGCCTTCATTGCCGTCGTCAGTCTCCTTACATTAATTAATTTAAGCCATTCATTTAGTCTGTCCATTATCTTTTCTCTTTGTTTTTCCATGTTTTACGTCCCTTCAAAGATGTCATAATATGTTTCATCTTTTCTCTTCTCATCAAAATCCCAAAATCATTGCTTGGCGTCTACGCGAGTTGTATATATTATGAGTTCTCTCTTTTTTTATACTTCTTTGCTGAGGTTCTTATCATTCTTCTGAGAAATCACAATCCAACTGCTTCCTTTTTTTAAGTGATTGCTTTGCACCCATACTATAATGAACTAAAAATAAGTAATGCTAGTCATAGTTTTTAGACATTACATGCATTTTTATCCTTGGTACACACCACATGTTATACATTTTTATGTAATTGACTTCTTTTATTTCAATATGCTCTTCGAGATTAATATAGTAACTTTGTTTCTTTCTGTGTAGATGGCACATGGTTTGTTAGTTCACTAAGATACATTAGTTGCCAGTACTGTTTTAGTCTCCCGTAGATTGCATGACCAAGAGCACAAACAGATAATTTACAAGTTCCATGCATCAGTGTAAACAGAAGTTTATCCCAAGTTATAATAATTCTTGTATATTTTACAACCGTGTGTTTGTCAGCATTGATTGTTAATTTCTTCATCCTACATGTATATCTGAGTAGTTCTTTCTCTTTTTTTTTCATGACGGCTTTCATTTTCTGGAAAATCAGTTTTGCCTGTGTTATTGTAGAATGGATTTCAGTGTTAGTCTTTCCATAGCTAAAGACTAACGTTTCCAATTATTTAAATTGGTCACCATGTTTGAGTTTCTTTTCTTTCATAGGGATATTGATATCCTCGGAGATTCCTTCTTCCGCCTGATGACCATTACCTTTGTCTTTTTACTACTTCCAGTCCTTTCTTTCCGCTCTCTTCTTCAACACTGTTCAACACTCCCAGCAAGTCTTTACAATTCCTTTGCGACTAGTGGAGTGTCATCGGCATGTCTTAAGTTCTACCGCTGTGTCGTCCTTCTTTGATTCATGGATATCGTTCCAATTTCCCCGCTTATAATGTTAACAAAATAAATGTATAATACGCGAGAAATCTTCAATCTGACTAAAGACCCTGACTAGTACAAATCTTTAAAAAAAAAAAGAAAAGACACCCCCACACATAGACACACAGACATACCCCAATTGCCTATAAATATTTGGCTCCGTGTACATGTCTAATATGTGTCTCAAGTTAATTATTTTTTTATTTCCTGTAAAAACAATAGAAGTAACTTACAGCAGCTTGTCATAGCCTTGGCCTTGGTCTGCTATCAACGCCTTAAACAAGAAGTTGGTGAACGCCTGCCGAGTGTACAACTTCATATCGAATTTCTTCACCTATAGGGGAAGACAAAGAATAATTTATACGTTTTTTCGTTTTATTTGTTGGTTGGTTCTTTTGTGTGTGCGGGGGTGTTGTTGTTGTTGTTGTTGTTGTTGTTGTTGTTGTTGTTGTTGTTGTTGTTGTTGTTGTTGTTGTTGTTGTTGTTGGTCTTGTTGTTGTTGTTGTTGTTGTAGTTGGTCTTGTTGTTGTTGTTGTTGATGTTGGTCTTGTTGTTGTTATCGTTGTTGTTGGTTTTGCTTGTTTTTGTGGGGTGGGGCTGTTTTGTTTTGTTTCGTATCTTAAGGGCCTTATTATCATGTTTATTATGTGTTCTAAAAATCGTAAAAGGATAACTATGATAGACTGAGAAAGGATGAGAAAAGTTCACCCTTTAGGTTGTTAGACGATCCTAGTTGATTTCTGTTTTTGGTAGGCGAGACGATGACTATTATTGAGGAAGACGGAAGAGATTGCTACAAGTATGAAGGACCCGGTGAACGGACGTGATGAAAGCGTGCATGGTGAATAAACGCCGAAGAAGAAGAAATGCAGATTTCATACTACTAACATTAACAATCATCCAATTTTTGTTCCGCCTCCATTCTCTATTCCGTCAACTGATAGCCTAAAGGCATTGCTGAAAATCAGAAACGATGACAATCGGACGCCATCTGTAATGAAAGTGCTGCGACTCAGTCAGAGACAGAGCGGAATACCAAGACTTCTTTCTCAGACGACCATATACTGACACCGACGTAGCCAGAAGGGAACAATGCAGACTGATCATGGATCGAACCTAGTACCTTCAGATTGGAAGCCAATCGCCCTACGCCGGTACCACTTGGCTACCTGTTGTCCCGTACCGTGTGACCTTGAGCCTCCAGGGCCCGTACAGCCCACATGACCGCTCGCTCCACAGCCGGCACGGGCCTTGTGCTGTTGTCATCCACGAAGTACCCGATGTGCAGAGGGCGGGTGCTCGAGAACATCTGACATGGAAGATAAGACTCTGCATTGTACGATAATTTCTTAATTGTTCTCATTGAATCGATACTTAAACAATTCCATAACAAATTGTCCTTATTAAATCAATGCTAAAAAAAAATCCTTACTTATTGGCCAACTTATTGGGTCAATACTTAAACATTACCATTATTGTTCTAACTAGTTGAAACCTACGAAATAAGTGAGCATTGGGGGATGGACCAAGCTGAAGAATTGCAGGCTAATTTGAAGAGAACTAAAACTCAAAATTATGCTTCTTCTGATTCCATACATTTAGAAATTAAAAATGTGTTCACAAAATATATAGTTGTGAAAAACACTTATAACACATCGTTGTACACATTTGATTTTTTAGTCATTTTTTTTTACTTTGTGTAAGTTATAAGAAAATATACCCAAATACTCTGAATTGTATTTAAAGATCATTAAGTTTTTAACTATGCAGTGTGCGTTTGTCAAATTCATTTCCATTTTCTGTCAGAAAATTCGCAATTTTAGACTTCGTCTTATTGGTGCATTGAGCCCTTCTAAAGCGCCAGTGACAGCAGCTATATATAGTAACGTTAATGGCGGACTTTTGAACCTTCTTTGCGCAGAGGTGACAAGTTGCTACGCAATGCCAGCGCTTGTGGTTTTCACTAGATCTAGTTATTTTTGCCAAATCTAGTGATCTAGTGAGTGATATTTTTTTAAGCCTGAATCTAGTGGATTTTAAAATGAATTTTTTTTTTTAATATATTCCTCGATCTCTATCCCCTTAATATCTGAAACATGCAGATGATGCTCTGCATGTTGAATAATTCAAAACGTTGCACATGTAGCCTACCAAACACGCATGTGATAATAAACGGGAGAAAGGCTCAGACAGACAGAAAGGAGATAACATAACGAGTTGACACATAGGGAAAGTGCATAGATCTTTGCGGCTTCCATAGTCTGTGTATTAAAGACTTTGGCCTCAAGATTTTTAAACAAACCTTACGAGTTTTCATAGAAGGTCAAGCATTTTTTAAATGATCCTATCTGGCAACCCTGAGATAGTACTTCTATGAGCGAGTCAGTGGTTTTGTTAGTGCATTATAATGTCGAATGGCTTTAAGTTTTCTTCTCAATTTTGGGCTCAACATGCTTCTTCTTCTTCTTCTTCTTCTTCTTCTTCTTCTTCTTCTTCTTCTTCTTCTTCTTCTTCTTCTTCTTCTTCTTCTTCTTCTTCTTCTTCTTCTTCTCTTCCTCCTCCTCCTCCTCCTCCTCCTCCTCCTCCTCCTCCTCCTTTCGGTATTTTTATGATAATCAGATTGAATAAATACTAAAAGATTCAACAATTACCCTTATTGAATCAATGCAGAAACGATTCTATGATAAGTCTTAGTGGTTCAATACTAAAAAAATTATACGATAAATTATTCTTATTGAATCAATAATAATACAATTACATAATTATTTTATTGGCTTAAAAAATAAACCCCCCTCTGTATCTGTGTCTCTGTCTCTCTTTGTATCTTTATCTGTCTGTCTGTCTGTGTACTTGTCTGTCTGTCTGTGTGCCTGTCTATATGTCTGCCTGTCTGTCTGTTTGTCTGTCTGTGTGTCTGTATGTCTGTCTGCCTGTCTGTCTCTCTCTCTGTCTCTCTCTCTCTCTCTCTCTCTCTCTCCCTCTGGTCTCCTCATCCTCTTGCTCCTCCTCCTCCTCCTCTACCTCCTCCTCCTTTCGGTATTTTTATGATAATCAGATTGAATAAATACTAAAAGATTCAACAATTACCCTTATTGAATCAATGCAGAAACAATTCTATGATAAGTCTTAGTGGTTCAATACTAAAAAAATTATACGATAAATTATTCTTATTGAGTCAATAATAATACAATTACATAATTATTTTATTGGCTTAATAATAAAACGAGTCCATCATTATCCTTATTGGGTCAAACAAAAATGAATCCTGGTTGATCAATAATAAAACATTTGCACATATATTTTATCCTTATTGGATCAATACTGAAACATTGCATAAAAAGTGTATCGTCATTTAATCAATACTAAAACATTAGCATCAAAGAAACATTTATCTTCATCGAATCAATACTCAAACGTTGCATTGAATGTATCCTGATTGAGTCAATACTAAAATATTTGCATGAAAATTGTATCCTTACTGAATCAATACTAAAACAGTTCCACAATTACCCTTACCGAATCAATAGCATTGAAACATTAAGAAAACAATTCCATATCTATCCTTTACGATAGACTCGAACAATGTAGTTTAGTTTTAAATCTGAAAATAATGTAAACCTACTCCTAATGTTAGATTATGAATCTACCATTTTGTCTTCTTATCTATTAGGTCAATAGATATTATGTCTTGGCTAAATAACTTCCGCACAAACAAACACGCATTGTGTACACACAGGCATGAATTTCGCTGTTTGTCTACAGCGCACCTCTCCATGGGGGACGGGGAGGCGCACTGGCGTCAAATCGTAGGGCATCGGTCTCCCAATTGGGAGGTCCCCGGTTCGAAATCAACGATCAGTCCAATAGTCCTACTGGTTGGATCGGTATCAGTTTAATGTGACCGGTTGTGACAAGAGGCCAGTACTGTCTTGTGTGTGACAGCACATGAAATTGTCAGAGACCAGTCTTGGATCCCGTCCTCAAAACACACCTATAAAGTACTGACGTCAAATGTTTGCAGCAAAACTAACAAACCTGTTCATTGAAGGGCATGGGTGGGCAGTGAGGCTCCAGCTCCCACAGACTGGGTTGGGCCGTGAGGCTCCAGCTCCCACAGACTGGGTCCCAGGACGGCCCTCAGCACGTGCACCAGACCCGCCACATCCCGAGCCATGGGGCCGTCCGTGTTAACCACTGCTCGTGTATACAATGAGAAGGTTAAAGCACCGGAAAATCACTGACAACACATTAATCATGATTTAATCAGTAGAAAAGTTGATTTCTTTCTTTGTCACTGATCCATGTCCATGGAACGGTCAATGTTAATCACTGCCCGTGTGCTAGGCAGGTGAAAGCAACGGAGAATGAGGGACGAAAACATTAAGGTCAGTAGAAAATTGATTAATTGGATAAGCACTAAGCGTTGTGTTGCTGCCTATGTGGATGGGGAGGTTAAAACTCCTGAGAATGAATGGCAAAACATTAATGTCCGTAAGAAATTTTATTTCTTTCATTACCACTAAACCAATTTATTAATAATGTGTAAATTAGACAAGTAATACGATATTGCATCGCGCAAAAATGCGAATTTTTTCTCGAAAACTTAACCTCACAAAGTACAAAACGTGGCTTTTAATTTTGTAACCAGTTTATGAGCTGCAGCTTAATTAAACCATTGGTGGTATTTGGTAAAGTATTTGAAAAATATAACATTTTTGGCACAATTTGAGATAATCGTAGAATCAAGTACTGTTGATTACTACTGGTCAAAATCACCTTAGGTTGTTATGAGGCTGTCTCTAGTACAACTATTATTCTGATCCGTTATATCTCGTGTGAAATGTACGTCGAATCAGTAGCCTTCCTCTCAGCTCTGTCTTACTTCCTGAGTCTCACTAAACTTTTGAAAACGCCAATCTCTATAAATACAACATTTATTACGATTTGTCCAATTTGAAAAATAAATGTGATTTAAGTAGAACTACACTTTGACTTTCGGGTGAATTTTTGTTATTTATAATACTAAATATTAAACTGTGTTTATGTTAGTGAGTGGGTTTAACACATTTATTGCAAAAAAAAATTCTCACTCAAAACTGCGTATAATTATGCTTACCTAAATTCTGTCCATTCGGGGTACTCGCGTTGAAGTTACCATAATTTCTGAAAGAATAAAAGACATCTTTAGGAATGCATTCGTTGCGCTTGCCATAACTATGAGCATGATCTAATAGCCCAACAATTTGTTTACTCTCCCAATCTGCTTCTGTTTTTTTCCCATTGTAAATACTCTATTACTTTTTTTTTGCTCTCGAGATATAATTTTTCATCTTACTATTTACTTATATATGTATACAAATAAGTCAAGATGCTGACAAAAAGGAAAACATGATTAACAAATAGCTTTGGATTTGCGTGCTTTGCCTTGCAACAAATCAGCAACGCACATTCATTTTAATGTACATGATAATTAGATTTACAAAGTTTTCTGACCGTCCTGATAACATTATGGTTATGTGCATTGCTTATCCGTTCTCTAATTACCACACGTCACAATTGTACACATAATGTTTGTGCGCTCAAAACCTGTGTGTATACGTGTCAAGGCGGGTGGAGTACAATATCACCACACACAAAAAAGATTAAAACAGACTTAATAATTCTTATCCAGATTGATTTATTTAAATCCGCCAGGAATGTGGAGTCCTCAATCTTGCAGCTTGGTGTGACCCAATTGTGTACCCCAGTACTTGCGGATGATGGACATAATGAAACCAACCTACCCACCACACGAACCTACCCGAGTCTGCCGACAGTGGGTTTCAAGGAGGCGATTCCACAGAAATGGGCGGGGTTTCTAACACTGCCACCAAGGTCACTTCCGATTCCAATGATTGACCCTTGTCCTCCAATGATAGCGCCCTCTCCACCCGATGAGCCCCCTGGAGCCCTTGCTGGGTTGTGTGGGTTCTTGGTCAGCCCGTAGATACCATTATAGCAACCAAAGCTGTCTCATCCGTTCTCTAATTACCACACGCCATAATTGTACACATAATGTTTGTGCGCTCAAAACCTGTGTGTATACGTGTCAAGGCGGGTGGAGTACAATATCACCACACACAAAAAAGATTAAAACAGACTTAATAATTCTTATCCAGATTGATTTATTTATTTCCAGCAGGAATGTGGAGAGTCCTCAATCTTGCAACTTGGTGAGACCCAACTGTGTACCCCAGTACTTGCGGATGATGGACATAATGAAACCAACCTACCCACCACACGAACCTACCCGAGTCTGCCGACAGTGGGTTTCAAGGAGGCGATTCCACAGAAATGGGCGGGGTTTCTAACGCTGCCACCAAGGTCGCTTCCGATTCCAATGATTGACCCTTGTCCTCCTATGATAGCGCCCTCTCCACCCGATGAGCCCCCTGGAGCCCTTGCTGGGTTGTGTGGGTTCTTGGTCAGCCCGTAGATACCATTATAGCAACCAAAGCTGTGGTGAGGAAGGGTTATCTATCAGGTTAGATATAACAGTCTTGCTCAGCCCGTAGATGCCTTCATTTTACACAATGTATTTGAAACAGGGCATAGCAGAAAGGTACGTCATTTGGAAGAACGAATGAACGATTGTAACAGAACATGAAGAACGCAGATTGGAAACCTCAGGGATCAGACATCAAGAGGAGGGTGTGGAAAAAAGGGGGGAGGGGAGGCACATAGGACTTGAGGTATATAATCATCTTGACTGTCTATCTTATAGTCTATTCTGTCTCGGTCTCTCTGACTGCCTCTCTCTGTCTCTTTTCCTCTATTTGTTTGTTCCTTCCTTTTTTTACTTTTCTTTTTCTTCTCGCCTGGTATATGTGATATTCCTTTTCCTACTTCTCTCCGTTTTGTTTTCTGTAAGTTCTTTTTATGAACATTTACATATTTGTTAGTGCTTCAACACCAAGACTTACCTTCGCATTCCTTGTGGTATATTTGTGCGAATAAACGGCACAGCACCTTTTGACTTCAAAATCTGAAGAAAAAAAAGTTTATTAACGAAATGATCAGTTTAGTTCATTCAACCTAATTCTCATTTCGGCGCGTAATAGTGAATTAAAACAAACCTTGCTTTAGCGAGAATATGGTAAAGGGAGTGTTGTTGTTTCGTTTAGCAAAGAGAACAACCCATTCTCTAAAAAATATTTAAAAAATATTATCACACAAAGACAAGTTTCATTTTTGGGATGAAATAATTATGTAAAAACCAAATTGTGGTTGTTGTCTTAATCCAATATGCAGTGAAATTATTTTTAATGGTTTTATTATGAAGCAAATAGATCAGTAGTCATCGCTTTCAGGCACATACGGTCCTCAATCGGCAATGGTAATAAGTTAAAGATATAAATGTTTCTTTTGTCAGTAATATTAGTTGTGTCCGTGACGTTTTGAAACTTTATTTGGAGAGTTACTTCAGTAGCGTTTTGGAAATTTGTTGCTTTCTTTTAAGATTTTGAAACAACTTTCTAACAAAAACATTTTCTTTGGTTATTTTGGAACATCCTCCTTATAAGAAGGAGAAAACAAATCTGTGTTTTATAACTGAGGTCCATTCTCTTCTCTAATGATCCAATCAGTGGGCACGAACCTCGCACGTGCATCAAGTTGCATTGCTTGCTTGGTATAAATCTAAGGGGAAAAAAAGACTTGCACACCACCAAGACATGTAATAAGGTGTTTTGTTTTAACCCTATTTTTTATTGAAAATGAACATACCTTTTAAGACTTATATTGAAGATTTTAAAAACACATTAATTTCTTGATTTAAATTACACTTTGTGTTTAATATGCTATATGTTGAAGTAATGCACTTCGAATGTTGAGTTACCTTAACCAAGTTAGAATCTTTCTGTAGTGGAATATCAATCAGCTCCGCAAAACCACTGGTACAATCCAAGCCCTGAAATGGAAGTTTGTTTTTATGCTTAAGGTTTCATGCTTTGGAGAAAGAAAATATGAAACAACGACACAACGACTTAAACAGTAAAGGAATGAGACTGAAAGATGGTGATTGAGAGTTTCATTCGCGAATTTCTGTTTAGGTTACTATCTAGTTTTGATGATTGGCGCATCTAACGAGAATAAAAGAAAAATTATTGTGGTATGGGTTCGTGAACGAAAAAGTTTTCAAAAAGACAAGTTACTGTATGATTGAAGAAAAGCAAAAAGTTCTTAAAAACTTTTAAGTTGATGCCCCCTAAGATCTCCCTGCGCCAAGATTTAAAATTGCGATATCATAAGAGAGAAAAGAAGAAGAAGAAGAAGAAGAAGAAGAAGAAGAAGAAGAAGAAGAAGAAGAAGAAGAAGAAGAAGAAGAAGAAGAAGAAGAAGAAGAAGAAGAAGAAGAAGAAGAAAAAAAGAAACAATTTTTACCCAATTAAGCAAAGTGAATGAACATAATGTAGCCCTACATAACCGTCTATTGTTGCAGCTTAATCATGGTTTTTATTTTGTTTTCTTGAAGAATTCATTATTTTATGTACATCTAATTCTAAGTCTGTATCACATTCTTTTCTGATTTCGCTCACATTTCTCTAGTCTAGTGCATGTCATTAAAAACAACACCGTTGGCGAAAATGATAGCATCAATGGGGCTAGTGTGACAAAAGTTTTGATGATGACAATGAGAATGTTGATGGTGATAATTACGAGTGAAATAAATTATCATGAGGATGGCATGACAACAGAAGTTTTGTGGTAGTAGTGATGATCAGCCCTGGCTTGCAATCATGCAGGCCTGTAGTATCTTACCGCAGCTGATTTGATGACATCTGTAATCGCATTGGTTCTCTCATTGACCTCCAGGGCCTGGCGGAATGAGAAAGAGAGAGAGAGAGAGAGAGAGAGAGAGAGAGAGAGAGAGAGAGAGAGAGAGAACATCAACATTCTACGGACCCACTTAATATTCATGAGGTCACTTGAGATAGGCTGACCACGCCTGCAGAGCTTCACTTTGCGTTGATCTGCCGCGGAGCTCACACTGTTCGTCCACGATCTAGATTCTAGATTATAGCGACAATTTCTAGCCCTTCCGATTCATTCGTATTATCATATTTTATATAATTCATACGTGTACCTTGTTTGATTCTATATTATTGTTGCAGCTTAATCATGGTTTTTATTTTGTTTTCTTGAAGAATTCATTATTTTATGTACATCTAATTCTAAATCTGTATCACATTCTTTTCTGATTTCGCTCACATTTCTCTAGTCTAGTACATGACATTAAAAACAACACCGTTGTCGAAAATGATAGCATCAATGGGGCTAGTGGTGACAAAAGTTTTGATGATGACACTGGGAATGTTGGTGATAATTACGAGTGAAATAAATTATTATGAAGATGGCATGACAACAGAAGTTTTGTGGTAGTAGTGATGATCAGCCCTGGCTTGCAATCATGCAGGCCTGTAGTATCTTACCGCAGCTGATTTGATGACATCTGTAATGGCATTGGTTCTCTCATTGACCTCCAGGGCCTGGCGGAATGGGAAGACAGTGTCAAGAGATATTCAGCCTCTTCTATGTCCAGAACGGGTTTTCCATCCAAATATTTTATTCAATTGTGTATTTTTTTCCTTCAAATTATTGCAATTTGTGTTGAAAGAAAGAGCCAGAAACGATATGAAATTATATTGTGGTGAGTATCAGTTAGGTGAGTTTTTATGGAATGGAAATTATAAGAAAGGGAATAAATTATTATTAAACGTTTGATTCAAAGCTTGAAAAATTCATGCTGATCAGAAGAGATATGAAATCTTTTTTTTATCAATTGTTTTTTAATCAAATTTGTTGTTGTTTGTTTGTTGTTGTTGTTGTTTTTTGTTGTTTTGTTGTTGTTGTTGTTGTGTTTTTTTTGTTTTTGTTTTTTTTGGGGGGGGGGGGGGGGGTTTCAATTTAACCTGTCTAACAATAATTTGCCAATACAACAAAACATGCATCACAACACTATCTTTACCTTGGCTTGATAGGCACGGAGAACTTCTGTTGCGGTCACGTGACCAGATTGCAGAGCAGTGTGGAGCTGCGAGATGCCCCAGGTCGGTATATCTGGGTTAATCTGGACAGGAGTAACGGGGGGAGGGGGGGGGCATTTTTAACAAACTAGTTCAGAAGAGACAAGTATTCACATTTCTACAATTGATCATTCAGATTACAAATTAATTTTTTTATTATAGCTGAATTATGAGTATACCATTTGTAACAAGACTCATCTCACCTGAATATTCTTCAGCTCCTCCCGAAGTTCCTCTATGCCTTGTTTGGTCTTTTGCCGCCTGGCCTGTATCTTGAGCATAAGCTGGCGCCGCCTCTGTCTCGTGTAGACATACACTCCCGCTTTAGAGCTGGTCACAATGGCTGCTGCAGCAACGGCGATTTGCAGGATGTGGTAGTTACCCTGGTTGGAATAGAAGTGATTATACACAGCGCTTATCTAGGTCGTGTCAAGTGTAGAGGAAATCAATTAAAAAAAACGGCTTTTTGCAACTTTGTGGTATTTATCCTGATGGAAATAAAGTCGATATGTAACACTCACTTAGGTCATATCAAGTGTAGAGGGAATCAGTTTTAAAAAAGTAACATTAAAGAACTTGTAAGTCCCCAAGCTTTCCCGAAGATCTTATACGGCGGTGCTCCCAGCAAATCAAATAATGCCCACTCTGAATTATTTAGCCATGCCTTTTTATGCCCAGTTTGTCTGTTTGTTCGTTATATCTAGATCCATAAGTCGATTTACATTCAATTTATTACTTCAGAGTCGTTCTCTCTCTCTCTCTCTCTCTCTCTCTCTCTCTCTCTCTCTCTGTCTCTATCTTTGTCTTTCTGTCTCTCTCTCTTTTTCTCTCTCTCGCTCTCTCTCTCCCTATTTCTCTCTCGCGCTATCTATCTATCTCTCTCGCACACTAACCCTCCCTCCCCACCCCGTGTCTCTGATCTTTTTCAAACATTTCACGCTTGACCGCGATCGACCAAGATGTAATAAAAACTGCCATGAAATGTCCAGACCACACCGATGTTTTTTCTCACTTACGAAAGTGTTGAAAAGTCGGTGAAGAAGCGCCGAAGCTTCTTGCCACAGACTCATTTTGTTTACTCTGTGAATCAATCTGAGGACAAACAAGATTACTCATTTATAAAGAAGATCAAAATGAGATCAGTTAAGACATGAAGCAAGCGTCATCTATTACAAGCATGTCCATGTATCAAGTAAAACTAAAACATCTTTTTTGTGTTATCAAAGTAATGAGTTTGGAACCCATTATTAAATGATGGCACTAATAAAACTGAAAATAGTTAAATCTGTGTCCATAGTTGATTTTTATCTAGTCGTTCAGGTTCGATTTTATTTTTTATTATTTTTTTGGTTAAGGGCGGTCGTTTTTTTTAAGTACATGTATTCGTCCGTCATGAACTTTACAATGGTAGTGGTGTTAATAATATTGCTGATCGTGATAAAGAGAATGGTGATTATTATAGCGTTTATGATGATGATGACGACTACAATGGTCATAGTGGTGGTGGTCGTGATGATGATGACGATGATCAGGGTAATGGTTATGATAAACATTGTATTCTCTTGACGCTTAACAATTCATAAGTAGTGAGGCATCTTTATAAAGTATGCAGTGCCAGATTTAAGAACAACCATGAAGGAGTGAGCGGTCCCCCATCTGGTCTAGGCCCAGGGCCTCCTGCAACCTAAATACAGCACTGTTCATATGTTTATAAAAGATACAGAAACAGGCTAGTTAACTTGCATTTTGTCGGAGAACAACTCTTTTTTTTTACTTTAATGTTTAAATAATAGTGTATGTAGTGTATTCAAGTATCAATGTAGACAAAATTGCAAGGCGGTTAATAATTTGTAAAAATCTTTGACATAATAATTATTATGAACAATATTCTAACAACCTAAAAAGTTATTGGTTTCGATTTGTCAAGGTGTTTGACATTTAAAAGGCCTGTTATATCTAAACTACATTATTTTCATAGAATCGGATATACACGTAATTTGATTACATGTACTTACTGTTTTAGTGTCATGTTGGCTTTAAATCCTTGAGTTAGCGGAATTGAAGTAAATGCAATGAATAATTGAAAAAATGTAGAGAATAAGACTTCGTGCAATGTCCAGGTGATGTCGGTCTTCTGTCTTCAATTTTACATGTATCACTGAGATGAGAGGAGGTCACGGCTTGCCCCCCTTGAACTTGACAAAGGGTTAGAAAAAACTTTGGACCCTAGATAAAATCTGATATTCCTATTGAGAGTGTATATCCGTCTCTCTCTCTCTCTCTCTCTCTCTCTCTCTCTCTCTCTCTCTCTCTCTCTCTCTCTCTCTCTCTCTCTCTCTCTCTCTCTCTTTCTCTCTCTCTATCTATCTATCTATCTATCTATCTATCTATCTATCTATCTATCTATATCTATCTATCTATCTATCTATCTATCTATCTATCTATCTATCTATCTATCTATCTATCTATCTATCTATCTATCTATCTATCTATCTATCTATCTATCTATCTATCTATCTATCTATCTATCTATCTATCTATCTATCTATCTATCTATTTGTCTATCTATCTATCTATCTATCTATAATTTAGCATTTCTATCCTCGCCGCACTTTTTTTTTCGCCGTGGCTCAAGAGCCTCGGGTACCCATTCCGTGATGTGTGAGAAAGATTGGTGGTAGGGGATTCAGAGAAAATGTGTGTTGTTGTTTTTTGTAAGTGTCCTTGCATGGATATAAACCTACACCTTCACAATCGCCAACAGCAATTGTGTACATTTCCAAATTGAAGCCATATCAAACGTACCTCGTATGTTTTTTAAATTGTATTTTATATTCGTTTAGACCATACTATTTGAAGAAACTGCGTACTTTCTACGCGTAGACTACACCGTGAAGCGCGCAAAGTCTGTAATAAGCTTGAAATAGAAAAGTCTAGGCCTACCCTTACGGGTACGGAACACCTACTGAGATTCGAATCATGTACATGTACCTCTTGCTTGTCAGTTGAGAGCATTGCCCACTGAGATACCAGGACCCCAAGCATGAAACCTGTTCCTGGTTCAGCAGTGGGGTTAGCCATGCTTAGCCAGTGCAAAGTGTCTGGGACTAAATAAACAGAGCTCATTTCTTTCCTGGTCAAAGCAGATAGTCTACTTTCCCCGCGGAGATTCCTAACTTAACGAGACAGGATTAAAGTTTCGTCCTTGAATTGTGAATTATTCATAACAGAAAAGTCAGTCGACCAGCGATAAAGGTTAGCCCTAAGAGGTTGAGGATACAAATACTTGGTAAGGAGATAAGTAGAAAAACACGCGGTGATAAGGTAGTCCACGACCAGAGCGCTTGTACCCAATTCCAAATGTTGCAGGTTCGACTCCAGCTAAGGGCGACCTGTGTTTTCCCAACTGGTTGGGTCGGTGTCAGTATGATGTTACCGATCAAATCCCGGGTATCCTGTTTTGAAGTCAGAAAGTGATTTTTCTTGGCACAGGAAAGGAATTAAACTAGGAGAGAAAATCGTTTTCTCCGACCAAAGATTACTTGAAGTAGAATCAGAGGAACATTTATAACAAAGCTAGATTCGTCCCACAGAGCAACCATAAACGATGTTTGACTCTTTTTTTTTAAGTCATTTTGCGGAAAAAATAAATATATCACTAATAAGCTACAATATTTTTCTCTCATATGCATGGGAAAAACTATCGGTATTCACATTTTTTTTTTTTTTGGTTTGGTTCATAAACCGCGCGCCGAGCTTCATGTGAAAAAAAAATGTCCATCAATAACCTCCCCCCGCCCCATTACCATAAATTTAAACCGACAGCGTTACCGAGGTAACCTAGTTATCAAAACTTTGGGCTACTTTGAGTTATCTGTTGGAAGCCCCCTCCCTACATCCCTACGTTCAGCTAAGTGGGTCTCCGTGTACTATTACCTTCCTGTTTTGTACTTTTGATCTATGCTGGTAATTATTATACATTTGTACTCTATTTACGTGGCTGCTCTTTTTTTGCCGAAGAAAATATGGAGTCTGCATCATCTAAAATACCGTTACGGGTGAGACCAGTGTCACTTACGACAAATGTTGAGGTCACCAAATAGAACATGGAGACGATAAAAAAGAAAACTATAAATTATTTTGAGAAAAAAAATGTCCTGTGTTCTTAGAATGCCATACATGGCCCAACAAATAGATGTCGTTTCGTTGTTGTTTGTTTATTTGTTTGTTTGTTAGTTTGTTTACACAAGTCAACCGGTGCAAGGGTCAAGTGAGTCAGCCGACACAATGCAGCCAGTGCTAGAAGTCTACGTAGCATCATCCTGCGTGCAGTGTAGTCTCATTTTGACAAATTAATGATGAGGGTTACAAACTTGTGTCTGTGCATTAATTTCTGTTATGAACATTTGAGACAAGTCTTATGCCCTGCCTGATTCTAGGCTTCTTCATCTGTCTGATCCTTTATTACAACGCGTTTCTTGCAAGATTATTAAACATTGTAATCGCATCCACTGTCCTGCAAGCTTGTAAACATTCAAAGTAATTTAAAGAAAGTATATAGACAACCAACATTATCACTTATTTATTAGGGTAGAACTAATTTTCTATCAAATGATTCTCTTTTCATAGAATAGCACAATCAAATATAGAGTAAATACCTTGGTAAATCCGATGCAAGTCTGTTGTAGAGATCAGCGCCCGGACCGAATTCTCTGCCTGTCTGCAGTGCCTGGAGCTGACATGCAGTTATCTGACATGCAGCAGTTCACCACTGTGCACGGAAGATAATAGGAGGAATTTCGTCCTCATTTTCATTGGACAATATTATTCAGTGACTATCATGGCCGCCTTCATTGCGAGCTGACTGTTGCGAATATAAATAAAGCAATTTTCACATGCACTTTTTTTTTTCACTCGGAGCGTCACTTGTATACTTTACATTCTTTATAAAATATGAGACTCATACGTCTATATCTCCTTTTTTTCAGGCAAGAGCTATAATATAAAAAAGGTTCCCCCTAATTTTCTATATCACTGTTCCATCATTCTAAGGCCCTGTTTTGTTTAGGTTTACCCATTTGTACTGTTACATGTGTATATAAATCAAACAAACCATAGGCCTATCAAACACGAAATGAACAAACTCTCCGTATGAGTAATTCTGATTATTTTTCAACTCTTAATTCATTTTATTTGAAAAAATATTGTGTGCACCGAATTCGGCAGAGCGCTTTGGCTGTTTCTACACGGAACCCCACACCTCCGTTTGGGACGGAAATCTTGTGAAGCTTGATTCCAGGCGTTTAAAAAAATGAATAAATCAGACACAATATAAAAAACGAAACTTGGATGATGCTCGTTTTTTTACCTAAAACATGTTTTCCAGATATACGTAAAATCCTATGCTACGGGACGGGTGGCGAACTCTCCAGATCCGGAGGTCCGAGGTTCGAGTACCACGATCGGCAAATTTGTCCGATTTCACCCCACTGTCAGTTTAATGTAATCCGCTGAGACAGGAGTTATGGTATCCCCGCATATAAAATTATTGGGGCTTTTCCACAATATAGCTACTCATGTTACGGGGCAGATATAGCTTCTGCCCCACTAAATTCGATGGATATTCTGATACCAACCAAACCAGTAGGGACCGAGGCGGTCTGAACCTAGGACGTCTGATATGAAGCCGTGCGTGCTACAACTACTCGATCTCTGCTCGTTACCAGAAATGTTATTTATAACCTGCATAACCTGGGGGAAATTTTCCATTAGTATTCATGAAATCAGATATTCTAGCTGGTGTCGCTTTTCGAATGATTATCTGGTCGCTTGTAATGATTATTATGCTTTGGCTGAGACTTAAGAGAGGTAAATTATTTAAATAATACAAATTGCCTGTGAACACGACATGAGATTTATTGTTTTGAAGAATCTTGTATTATGAGACTACTGTGCGCTTGGTAATGTATTAGTGATCGAATTACTGGACATAGGTATTGAATTGCTAAAGCTGTAGCCTACTCTCTGCACGGCGTATTTTTAATGATTTGAAAAAAGGTGTGTGAATTTTGTTTCATTCGAAGCAATTAATTTCATTTTTCCCATATTAATAAAGTGTCTAAACCCAAATCAGGGTTCTATTTTTTTTTAACTTCGCACTTACTTATGTGGCCAAGAACTGTGTCAAGAGCTCTACCAATCAATCAATCAGTCGCAAGCGCGTGTCGGTGTTTATTTTTGATAGAATATATAATAGTCTGTTATTGTTGTTGTTGTTGTTGTTGTTGTTGTTGTTGTTGTTGTTGTTGTTGTTGTTGTTGTTGTTGTTGCAGCTGCTGCTGCTTTGTTTGTTCAATGGGTGTTTTGTTTTTTGGTGGGGGGTTTGTTTGCTTATTTTATTGTTGTTTGTTGTTTGTTTGTTTGTTTTTTTGTTTGTTTTTTTGTCTTTTTTTGTTGTTTTTTTCTGTTGTTTTTTTAGGGAGGTTTTAATAATAATATTAATAATACATTTTTGTTGCGAGAAATATCTTTTATTTCCTGATAACATAATAAATGAGTTCGTTTGAAGTAGAGGCAACTTTGGTTAGTCAAAAAAAGTTATCGGCGGTGAGTTATTTCGGAGCAAATAAAATAACAAGATACTGTGAGTCTCACGATTCTGCGGCTAATTTGTATCATCAGGAAGACATGACTCGACAGTAAACTGTCATTCAAGTCTATTGTTTGCATTTGTAAATGTGTGAGTACGGGTACCAAAAAAATTAATAAGTTCCGTAGTATACGGTATCGCATGAGCGTGTCTTTATTATCACAATATATTACTTTTTCTGTTCTGTGTTGTTTTTGTTTTTTTTAAGTTTGCTTTGATCGATTTGATGAGTTGGTGTTGGGTTGTTTTTATTTAATTTTTTAAGAGCACGAGGATTTTCGGTGACAGAGGTGTTTTTCATATTGTGGTATTCCTGTTACTTTGGGGAGTGTATTAAAACAAAGTTGTCATAGAGAATGGGATCCTACTGTATTAACAGGAATAAAAACAAAAAGCAAATTGCGTTTAAATTGTAAATAACTTTGATCTCCATCGTTTGCTAATGTATATCTTTAATAAAGCATTTATATCATAAAATAAATCTTTGCTTATGACCAGAGCATTTTAAGCTCGAACAAAGACTTCATTCGATATCAGACATGAACACCAATTAGCTCGATAGTAATAAGTATACAAAATTGAATGTTGGCTCATTTACTGAATATTTGTTTTTAATCATGAATAGTTTTTACTAAGTAGTTTCGCCATTCATATGAGCCAGAAAGGTTTCAACGATATATAAATGAAAGAGCGGTAGTAGCAACAACTAAAATTTACCCGATGGCAAAGAACAACATTTTGAGATGGGAGGTGTAGACAGACAGATAGACAGACACACAGGCAGGCAAACAGAAGAACAGAGACAGAGACATAAAAAGACAAACAGAGAGCAAGTTAAAGTGGCAGGGAGTGAGGAGGAGAGAAAGATATCGGAAAAGGTAAATAGAGTGTGTGTGTGTGTGTGTGTGTGAGGGGGGGAGAGGTTGCGAGAAATATCTTTTATTTCCTGATAACATAAAAATGAGTTCGTTTGGAGTAGAGGTAACTTTGGTTAATCAAAAAAAGTTATCAGCGATGAGTTATAGGGGGGGGGGGGGGGGGGGAGTGATGAGGGAGGAAGAGAGATTCGTTGAACATCGTGCTGTAAGACTGTTTACACTGTGAAGTGGCATGTGCTACATGTAGTAATAGCAGCTAATGGCGCAAAAAATGAATTAATGTAAAAACGCTATTACGAGCGTAATATTACATGTACCTGCATAACCGCTACAATCTCTGAGCTTCTGGCTGTTTGTCCAGTCTTTACAGCCATCGTAACTTTTCCCTGTCAAAAAAAAAAAAAGAATAATCTTCCTTTGGTTGTATTTTACTTGTAATGCAAATTGTGGAACGATCTCTGGGCTTCTATTCAGGAGGTATCCAGTTCGAAGCCACAATTGGTCAAGAATTTCGTAACCTACTGGTTGGGTTGATGATAGTAGAATGTGATCGGCTGATACATATAATCGCTTTGCCCTGTGTGAGGCAGGACGTACAATTGTCAGACGCTGGTTCTGAGACCAATAGCCGTGCAGGATACATTAAGCTAGAAGAAAGATTCTTTTCTACAAAACCGACGTTAGTAAACAGGCGGCACCTGATCATACGCTCCACAGTCCGCCGGCAGGAAAATATCTAGCGTCGCCAGATATCTGGCGCCCGAACGAGGAACTTCTGGATATCTAAGGGTTTACACACACAGTTGTATCGAGAAGTTTTTAGTATTTCCATATTGTCTTTGATATCGCTCATTTTGCAGATGAGTTAACTGTTAATCTAAATGGGATCTAACTTCTGAGTCATTTATGATCAGGTGCCGCCTGTATACTAACGTCGTTTTTGTAGACAAGAATCTTTCTTCTAGCTTAATGTATCCTGCACGGCTATTGGTCTCAGAACCAGCGTCTGACAATTGTACGTCCTGCCACACACAGGGCAAAGCGATTATATGTATCAGCCGATCACATTCTACTATCATCAACCCAACCAGTAGGTTACGAAATGTTTGACCAATTGTGGCTTCGTATCAAAGACAATATGGAAATACTAAAAACTTCTCGATACAACTGTGTGTGTAAACCCTTAGATATCCAGAAGTTCCTCGTTCGGGCGCCAGATATCTGGCGACGCTAGATATTTTCCTGCCGGCGGACTGTGGAGCGTGTCAACTTGGGTGATGACAGGACGGCGCCTATGATCTTGCTCTAACGGAGTTAAAAATTCAGTAAGAAAAAATTTGTTTTAGCTCTCGAATCATAAAACAAATAACATATTTATGATCAGTGACTCAAAAGGACCCAATAATGGCAAACTATGAAGTTTGAACTACTTTTGTATTTTGTTTCATTTTTCGCCGTTTCCCACGTGGCCCATCCTTGCATTTTGGGAACTGGGTGAAAGTTTCAGCAGGTCCACTTTATTATAAACATATAGATCTAGACCTCGCTCCTCAGAAATCAGAGCCTTTTTTTCCAGTAGGCCTACTATAAAATTATTGTAGTTCATAAACT
>RQTK01000002.1:1626347-1661347 GCA_003991915.1 Elysia chlorotica | reverse complement strand
CCTATGTTTGCTTTAAACCCGCTATTTGATGAATGAATGAATGAATGAATGAATGGATGGTTTAATGAATCAATTATAGAATATGTGCAATTAGGAATACTTCTGTTGTTATTTATTTATACTAGGTGCTTTATAAAATATGTATACCCATAGCCTAACATTTTATGCGATACAATTTTAAAAACAACAACACAACAAAAACACATTTTAATGCATTAACAACTATGCCCACATAATGTGTAGGCCTAATGCAAAAATTAGGCTACCACAATCTCATGAGTGTCATTTTATAATTTTTTTGGAAGACATGAACTCTGCTTTAGGTGTTTGTAATCTCACCAAGCAATAGAATCCACAATCGAGTGAGTAATGTTGGAAGACGTGGACATTATTTAAAAGCTAAAAAAGCCCGCAAACGGAACATAAAAATTATTGTTACTTCACTTTGAGGTTTATGCTTCTTGAACATGTCTCTTCTAACAAAGTGGAAGTTTGCTGAGCGGGAACGTGTCAGTGAACATTTTTCTTCAAAGAAAGCCTACAAGTACAATACTAAATATTGTTCATCATACAGAGTAGGTTGCCGTGAAGCGGTTTTTAAAGACTCATAGTTATATCTATAGATCTACCTTTTTATTCTTTTTGTTTTATTAAACATCTAGATCCATTTAAGAGAAAATGATAGGGAAACAACTTTGGTAACCGCGCATGCTGAGGGGTCGAAAATATGCCTGAGCTAACAGAGAAAAATGAGACGCTGAAAATTACTATGAATTCTCGGCTTTGGTCACAATGAGACGGCCGTTATTTTGTTTTCTTTTCTGTTGGTCTGCACCTTCATACTTATAAGCTACAAGTGACTGCTATCAACTAGGCTAAGCTTACACGTACGTGTACGTAACTCTATCTCAGACCAAGTTTGACCACTGGCCCTCGCTAATCACTCGGTCAATTAGTTTCCTATCGTTAATTCCAATCTTTATTAATTTTAGTGATCATATGCGCATCAATCTGATAATTAGGAGCGAACAGTGCCTGGAGCTCTGTTGGTCTAATTTTAAATCTAGAGACTGCTCTTGACCTTTGACCAGACTACCGGCATTTCATAGAGGCTGGGCCGTGGAAGTCCCAAAATACTGTACTCTACTTTATTCACCTTGGAGGTTCTCTGAATCTGAAATCTCTCTGACCGGTTCCACAGACCTCTAACTCTAGAGATCTTGTCTAGTTTAATCTCAATTTTGTATTTAAAAGATTATTCAAGACAAAATGGCAGCAAACACAGGGTAAGCTCTCACTCCTTTTTAGAGCCATTGATTCGATAGATGGCCTACTTGAGTAGATCTAGATTCTAGTCTAAAGTCATTTTGGACGTGTCTGTATTATAAATTATAGATCTAGATCTAGATTATAAATAATTAATCTCTCTCAATATTGCTAATGGCCTAGATTTACCCGTTTGTCAAAATTTTGCTAAACGCACTAATCTAGATCTAGTTTGGTACTTCTATCAAAATGTTGGCTAAAATATTAGGCCTGTTATTAGATCTATCATCTGATTATCATTATACTTGTACTTGTACTTGTATGATACGGCTGTGGTTAGGCTAATCGCCTGTCAGCCATTCACTGCTTCCATTTGCTGTCCCATCTTCTTTGTCTTTTTCACTTTCAGCCTTTACGTTCAATGTGAGCGCACATTGATCTTCACTGCCCTCGACGTCTGTCCTGACTTCTTCGAAGGCCTCTCATGTTATCAAATTTTGCTATGAATGAATACACACTAGAATCTACATAGGGAAATGTTTCGCTGTACTAAAGCGCTAGGTGTTTTTGTTCAAATGAAACTCTTTGATCAGACTGTCTACTTTAATAAAACGAAGCTCTGTGCATTAATTTTGAAGTTGAAATTACAGTGTCTAGATCTAGAAAGAAAGTTTATTTACAGCGCCAAATAAAATTATTGGGATATACACAGCATAAAAGAAAGAGTAAGAAACTTTTTTTAAATAGAATTTAAAAGTATTTTCTTTTTAAGAAAAAATTTATAATCTTATTGTCAAGCATTACGTAAGACACAACTTTTGGCAGGTTAAAATCCTTAAGTCAATGCATAATTGTTTTGTTTCTTTTCATTAGAGCACTTGCTGGGAAAACTCTCTTTATAAGTGGAGCAAGTAGAGGTATTGGAAAAGCCATTGCTCTAAAAGCTGCTAAAGATGGTGCTAATATCGTCATTGCTGCAAAGACTGCCACTGCTCATCCAAAACTGCCTGGCACCATTTACACTGCAGCAGAAGAAAGTAAGATTAAGACAGTGTTTTTGAAAACTGTTTTAGATTTCAATTGCTAAATTGCTAAATTGAGGGGAATTTATAATTAACATACAATTTGAACACAGCAAAATGGGATTAGATTTTTTCCTTTTTGTAGAAATTTGTCATTTTTAAAGATTATGATTGAATGTAGACATGACAATATTGTTGATTCAAAAACATTAAATAATACCAAAGGTCTACAGGTGTGTTGTGTAAGAAGGTAGTTAAAAAATTATTGTGGATGAAAGATAATCATAATTGTATACACTATTACAAGATAAACTAATTGAATTTAAACGCACATTTCATCATAAACTCGACTTTTCAGAACATCTACAATGTGTTAAGTACATTATTTTGTACTTTGTAATCTTACTATTACATGCAGGTTTGTAGGTTTTTCTCATGTTCTCAAATTATTTTTTTTATTTTTTTTCATTTTATTTTTGTTTATGTTGTTAAATTTTCTTTAACAATTGCATTGGATGTACTTCTAACAGTTAAGCAAGCTGGAGGAGAAGCTTTGCCGTGTGTTGTTGACATCCGTAATGAGGAACAGGTGAGAAGCACTGTGGATGAAGCAGTAAGGAAATTTGGTGGCATTGACATCCTCATCAACAATGCAAGTGCCATTTCTCTTACTCCTACACTAAAGACTCCAATGAAGACGTATGACCTTATGAATGGAATCAATGCTAGAGGCACATATTTATGGTATGTTATTTAAAAATGATAAAATTAATAATTAGCTGAATCAGTTTCTATGATAATTGTTCATATTTTCTGGATGTCATACAAATTTTTTAGGAAAATCCTTCTTTTTTCAGACAAAAATTACCAGATTATATACAGTAATTCCCATTTTTAACAACATCTTGAATAATGAGGAAGGTTGGAATAATGACAGGTTTAATAATCCCCGTTTTTTTCTTAATTTGCGCCCTATTGTTTATTTTGGAAATAACAAGAGCCTAACTCTTAAAACTTTGCTAATAATATGAAGTTTGAGGACCATTCCCAACATAAATGGAAAAAAAATTGAGAAAGGTGCCAAATAGGCAAATACTAAACATCTCATTGTGGCACCTCCAACGTGTACACATGTCTCAGTCCAGTCACTCTCCACACACCGCTGAAAAACGTGACACTGGTGATAACCCCACCTTCCTCTACAGGCACCTAGCTCTTGTTTTATTATCAAAGTAAACAAAGCTATAAAGTGAACAGCTAAGTTCATCCCAAGTCGTAGTACTGTTTTATAAACACTAATTCGCTATTGATCTAGGTTTATACAATAAATAATACAGTTTAAAGTTTTATCCCCTTGCATCAACATCTCTCAAACTAATAAATGTAATTGAGGTAGTGCCTATGTACCTTGCTTTTCTGGTAAATAGCAAAACAAAAAAAGACACATGATAGGTGTAAAAGATAGATTTAGATAGAGTCTATTGCCTGGCGTCCAAACAACGATATTGTTGTTTTAAAAAAATGGGGGGTGGGGGGAGCACTTGAAAGACGGTGATAAAAAAGGGGGCTGTAGCTCCGCTTACCACCACTAGCTACCATTAGAACCAACCGTGCTGTTCCCGAAAGACTGCCTCGGCTGAACACAGAGACTACTAGGGACTGACCAGAGAGTGGGGCACTGTGAGCAACTGAAGAGGAACTTAGTTCACATTAATTTCACGATTTCTTGTTGATTGTCAGTCTGTCTTCTAGTTTTCTTGTGACATAGATCTCTAGTGTCCCGCAACTTGGTATAGCTAACAGTTTCCAATACTTTGTTAGTCTTTAATTAGCTTTCTCATTTTCCTTTTTCAATAAAATCCTCTTTGAGTCTTATCTTGGGAATAACAAGAACCCTTGCTATAACGAGAGATATTAAGAAAAACAAGAGATCTCGTTATTACCTATTTTACTGTGTAATATGACTCTTTCTAATCACATTTTCCTTTAAGCAAGGAGAAGAAATTCATTTGAGAACTCTAGGAGATGGCAGAGTAGTAGTTCCGGTTTAAATTAAGTTATTTTAAAAAAGTCAGGTGCTCACCGTAAGAGAAAATTAATATCAATAGATCTTGTTCAATTAAGATGTAGATCAACAACAAAATTCATTAGGATGAGAATAGCACAAGGATAAATTTATATTAATAAAGATATGTTGCATCCTTACCACATAAATTTAGCCACAATGTTTGTGCTACATATCTTAAGAGGCATCCACCAAGGTTCAAGGGTTGGAAAAAAACTGGAGATTTTTCCTGGTATTTGTTTAAATGAAATGCTTTGCTCACATTTAGTTTTAATTGCAATAGATAATTTTAAAAGAGATTTCCTGGTTGATTATTTTTACTGATTTAGAAAACAGGAAATGGATTTTTAATTTTGATGGTCACTAAGTTATATCTTTTTATTTTAAAAAAGTGTCAATGTATTCTAACTTTAAAAATTAGCATCCTTTTTTATTTTCTCCTAAAATGAGATATTTATTTGTTTTATGAATTTAAAATCTGGTATGGCAATTAAAAAAGAACCTTCAATTTTATTGAGATTTTAATCCTTAAGACCTCTACTTAAGCCCATGGATTTACTATGGCAAATAAAGATATTTAAAGATATATATTCTTGTATGTGATAAGATATGGGCATTTTGAGTTCAATAACTGTATATATATACTTCTCTGTCTTTATTACAGAATCTTGGTTCAGTATGGGGATAATAAGAGCCTTGAGAAAATATAGTTTTGAATTTTAACTAATGCTGATTTTATTTTATATTCACAGTTACTATCTTGTTATATAAATATTTTTATCCTGCTGTAGCTCTCAAGCCTGCCTGCCACATCTCCTTAAAGCCAAAAATCCTCATATACTCAACATCAGCCCTCCATTGAACTTGAATCCAAAATGGTTCAAAGGTCATGTAGGTGAGTTTTATGTGCCTATCTTTCTCTATTTACATAGGTAAGAGATAAGAGTTTTTGTATAATTGTCTTATATGAGATGTGCTATAGAAAACTAAGGACAATCCTTACTAAAAAAAAAATCTATAACTTATTAAAACAATATTCTCCATTTCCGGAAATATTTTGGTTAAAATATATTATAACTTTATTGGCAATTTAATATAAATATTTGTTTCCATAACATGATAACATCTCTGAAAGTATGAATAGCGTAAAAAAATATAGGGTCCTTCAACAATACATGTACAGTATGAAAATAAGTCCTATACATACAACAAAGGTGTTGAGATGGTGTCCTTGAAACCGAAATGTTTAAGAATTGGCTAAAAAAATTTAACATTTTTAACATCTCAAATACCCAGAACTGTTGGTATGGTGAGAGATTTTGAAATTCTGGTTTTTCTCTTTATTTGAGCCCTAACATTTATCTTGAAAAGAACAAGAACTCCAATGAATTAGTTTACCCTGATAATTACAAGAAGTTTAAGAACAAATATGTAATAAACCAGCATTAACTCTGATCATACGCAAGGAGGGCAAAAAGGTACCTTTGATGAATTTTTATTGTTAAAATTTTATGTATTCCTCAAATGCATATATTAATTTTGAATATTTACAAAGTGTACATCTCATGAGCCCCCATGACAAGCCATTAAGCGTATAAAGCATGTTGTACGATTTTTTTTTAATTGAGAAAATAGTGAATATATTCCTCATCACATCTCTCAAGTCAGCATATTTGAGATAATCCGCCTCTGCCCACTGCCTTGTTAATCTCCTCCTTACTTTTCCTGGCATGGAGCGGCATCGCTAACAACCACAACCCCTCATATCTCCTCCAACAAGCACTTAGCCCTTGATGTATGATCATATCGAACACAGGTTGTCTTAGTTATAAATGTCAGACACTTAGGTCAAGTTTTACCTCATTGATCTCTATTCTCATGAAACTCACTTAAGTTTAGTTAGTCTAGAAAGGGTGTATAAGTGCATTAACCTTAATAAAAATGGTACATTACCATCGAACAATGTTTTCCTCTATCAATAAAATCCTCTTTACGGCTTTATTTTGGGAATATATCAAGAGTCATTTGAAAAACAAGACATGCTTTTATTACCAAGTTTACCGTATTTCAAACTTATTCACAAACTTACCTCCGCTCCTGTGTGAACGGTTCACCGAGAAGTGTTACCTAAGTGCGTGACTGGCCACTACGGTCAAGTATAAATATTGGAGTGTGGCTACAAAGTCACCAATGCCTGGTGGGCTGTTCTAGCAATGGTGTGAAATCATACGGACTGTTTGTTAAATTTGATAAAGTGTTAAAAGCCTGTATTTGCTAAAACCAGTAAAAGGCAAAAAGCTGCCAAAGATGCAATTAATGTAAACTAATGGGGGGTTTTTTGGTGGCCGATCAAGGGTTTTGAACCAGGGACCTCCACGGTTGGGAGAACAATGCTCTATTCTTGTGCCAGTTCGACCCGCCTCATAATTGCAGTGTTTCTAAGATTTATTATGATGTCAAATAGATGTACATCATGTTGAATTTCACATTTAATAGACATCTATTCAATGCAATTGTGTTTTTTTTTCGCTGTAAATTTTTTTTTTTTTAATATATGTGACAGAAAATAATCTGATTTTGCTACTGTTTACAGCATATACAATGGCCAAGTACGGAATGTCTTTTTGTGTTCTCGGAATGTCTGAAGAGTTCAAGGATGATGGTGTAGCTGTCAACGCTCTTTGGCCAAGAACAGGTGATTAAAAACTCAACATTTTAGCAATGCAATACAGCATGGATCTGCATAAGTTGATATGCTCTCTTGAAAATAATGCATTTACATCAACCTTTAATGATGCACAGTGCCGGCCATCGCCTTTTACACCCATGTACCCAATCGCCCGCTATATATTACTTCTTAAAAACTCTGTGGACCAAAAAAACTGATGTTGTCGTTTATTAGTACTATTTAAAAACAAGAATTGATGAATTTGCTTTCACTTTTTACCAAAAAGAAATTGGTCCATAAATAACCGAAATATGTTTTTTTTAAGATGGCATTAAATTTCATGCAAGGTTTGACAGCTTGAAAGCGAAATACTTATGATGAGAGTACCCCTATTGACGATTTTGACGATGATTGGGACGAAAGTGATATAAAACTAGATCTAGAAGAGGTTGAGGATTATAATAATTCATCAAATGAGTTGACTGTGATCAGTCTAATGGCAATGATGGCCAAGATCTAGATCTAGGTGAAAAAGACCCAATTGGAGTGACAAGCTGAAAGCTATTGTGAATTTATTAAACAATGAATATACTTACAAATACCCTCATAAATATTATCACAGAAAAGCTTATCTTTTTTTTCCTTTCATTTGCATTTTTTTTTTTCAAAACAATATAAGAAAAGACAAAATTTATATGATTTTTTTTAATAAATGCCTTTACAAGAAATGAGTTATTCCCCTTATATTCAAATATGGAAGATGTGTTTTGTAGAAGTCTCTGTTCCATTCATGGTTAATCAAGATCTAAAATGTAATGATGTGCAAACTTAATTTCAGCCCAATGTTATATCATGAATTAATTTAAATGGATGTGAAAGTGTAGAAGTTAATGATGACGGGATAATAATTATAGTTGAAATATATCTGTTTAAATCAACTGATTCTTATCTTAAGGATGCTTTTTTTTTATAGAAGGGTGATAAAGGAGATTTTATAGTTATGCCTCAAATATTATGAATTTATTTTTATTTTAATTGCTTGCTTGAATTATGAATTAGTAGACATTGAGGGAAAATAACCAAAATGATAAACAAGCAACTGATATAATTATTGATAAAATTGAGCAACCCTTCCATAGCTTAACCCTAAGGTAAAACAAATTTCCCTTGAAGTTTAGTTTATCACTCAATTATCTATTTTGACTATTTAAAAAGTGGGGGCTCACGTCAAATTTTAAACATTGAGGTATCCATTTTTGTGTTAACTGAGATCACAATTTTATTTTATCCTTATATTTCCATGGTTGAAATTTTTATTTTTCTAAAAAAAATTACATAGCTATCTGGACTGCAGCTATGGAAATGCTGGGAGGTGGAGGGGAGATCAAGGAAAACTGCAGAACTACTGACATGATGAGTGATGCGGCTTATGTCATTCTGACCCGTGATAGTCGCAAGTTCACTGGCAACTTTGCCATTGATGATGAAGTCTTGGAATCGGCTGGAGTCACTGATATGGACCAATATGCATGTGTACCAGGTTTGACTTTGTGGACAATCAATACTTTGCTTTTGCTTTTGTTTATATCAGATAACCAACAAAAAACCCACAAAGTGTTGGGTCGTAATCGATCAGAAATAGTTTTTGTGGTGTGACGGCCTTCCTGATTGGCCGTTAATAATTTCCTTTGAACTCCCTTCATTTTGTCAACATTGGCAGGGGCAATACACAGTTCTCTTCTAACTTTGATATACTTACATCCGTAAACAGCTAAAAGCCTTTTGTGCTTTCTGTTTTGTGAACGTAAACAAATAACTAAACAACACAATCAATGTTTATCTTTCTCTGAAAACTGGAATGAGGGTTCTTTTCGTTTCCATCTGCCTGTTTTAGCTCAAACTGTAGTTTAGCAATATAAGGCGTCAGATATCTCTAGCATTAGTGCTCTGGATTGACAAGTAGGGTGTCAAATGTTTTGATCCTCAGCTGATATTTCCATTTTTTTTAATATATTGTAGAACGTTCAATTGGGGCTACAAGGGTTCTAGAAGCATAACCCTTTCAATCAAGAGACACTCGCAGACAAGAGGAATGTTGTTTTATTTAAAAAAGGATTCAAACTGCAAGTCAGAAACATACCACACCCACAGCTATTTAAAATAAAATGTGTCATTATGATCACCTGCAGGAAAGATAGTAATAACTGGCTTCTCCTTTATTCCTAACACATGATTAGTAATAAACAATTAATAAAAAGCAGAAACAAGCAAGATAGTGATATCAACCAACTTCTCAGCGCAATAGAAATGTATAGTTTTATGAACTGATAACTAGAAATAATTGGACAAAAATATCGGTGATAACAGCGCAAGACTCAGAGCATCAGTTAACCAGGTGAACAGTTCTGCCACACCCCATTTTTTCACACCCAGTCACCCGTGCCAGACCCAAACTGACCATCTGGCCATCGGGCGGCCTTCAAAGCGCTGCGAGGGTCAACATTGCCACATGATCACTTAAATCTGTAAAAAATGTATTAGCTCCTTAAGATTTGAAATTAGTTATTAATGTTAAATAGCTTTCATAAGCTCTTTTTATATGTTTGTTTTTTTACATTTTACTTTTTGTTTGTAAAGGAGATTTTATAGTTATGCCTCAAATATTATGAATTTATTTTTATTTTAATTGCTTGCTTGAATTATGAATTAGTAGACATTGAGGGAAAATAACCAAAATGATAAACAAGCAACTGATATAATTATTGATAAAATTGAGCAACCCTTCCATAGCTTAACCCTAAGGTAAAACAAATTTCCCTTGAAGTTTTGTTTATCACTCAATTATCTATTTTGACTATTTAAAAAGTGGGTGCTCATGTCAAATTTTAAACATTGAGGTATCCATTTTTGTGTTAACTGAGATCACAATTTTATTTTATCCTTATATTTCCATGGTTGAAATCTTTTTTTTCTAAAAAAAAAATTACATAGCTATCTGGACTGCAGCTATGGAAATGCTGGGAGGTGGAGGGGAGATCAAGGAAAACTGCAGAAATACTGACATAATGAGTGATGCTGCTTATGTCATTCTGACCCGTGATAGTCGCAAGTTCACTGGCAACTTTGCCATTGATGATGAAGTCTTGGAATCGGCTGGAGTCACTGATATGGACCAATATGCATGTGTACCAGGTTTGACTTTGTGGACAATCAATACTTTGCTTTTGCTTTTGCTTATGTCAGATAACCAACGAAAAACCCACGAAGTGTTGGGTCGTAATTGACCAAAAATGTAGTTTTTCTGGTGTGATGGCCTACCTGATTGGCTACAAGGGTTCTAGATGCATAACCCTTTCAGTCAAGAGACACTCGCAGACAAGAGGAATGTTGTTTTATTTAAAAAAGCATTCAAACTGCAGGTCAGAAACATACCACACCCACAGCTATTTAAAATAAAATTAGTGTCATGATCACCTGCAGGAAAGAAAGTAATAACTGGCTTCTCCTTTATTTCTTACATATGATTAGTAATAAACAATTAATAAAAAGCAGAAACAAGCAATATAGTGATATCAACCAACTTCTCAGCGCAATAGAAATGTATAGTTTTATGAACTGATAACTAGAAATAATTGGACAAAAATATCGGTGATAACAGCGCAACACTCAGAGCATCAGTTAACCAGGTGAACAGTTCTGCCACACCCCATTTTTTCACACCCAGTCACCCGTGCCAGACCCAAACTGACCATCTGGCCATCGGGCGGCCTTCAAAGCGCTGCGAGGGTCAACATTGCCACATGATCACTTAAATCTGTAAAAAATGTATTAGCTCCTTAAGATTTGAAATTAGTTATTAATGTTAAATAGCTTTCATAAGCTCTTTTTATATGTTTGTTTTTTTACATTTTACTTTTTGTTTGTTATCGATATATCATAACTACATTTCAAGGGGTCGGTGTGAACAAACTTCGTGAATGTTCTTTTTGTTCATGTTTGATAGGGGGGAAAAATCATTCTTCCATCCTCAGGTGGTACTTTACTTCCCGACTTCTTCTTGGATGCTGGACCAGATGATTTAAAAGGCACCAAAGAAGGAAGTCCCACTCAAGACTCAGGAGAAAAGAAAGTTCCTGAAGCGTTTACTGCACTGAAGCCTCTCTTATCAGAACAATTAGTAAATGAAGTCAAAGCAAGCTATCAGTTTAATCTGAGTGGTTAGTAGCCATTTTTTACTTCTTTTTTTTTTTTCTTTTGAAAACATGTTGCGGGATCATTTGTCAGTGCCATGTAAAGTAGTCTGACAATCATGATCTATAAGCAATGGATGTTCCAAATATCTATAACTTTTTGGAGATCAAAAGAACATTTGATTAGTTGCCTTTGATCAATATGCTACACCCCCCTTTGTCCTTTTGCAACAGACGGTACAACTTTTTGTATATTTCATCATCTTATCTTCTTTTTTTTTACGGCAGTAATGAATTTTTTTATTTCATAGTTACAGATTTGAAGATTTATCTCATGTGTAAGGTTGTAAAAAAGAGGCACTGTTTTGTAAGAAAATTTAGCATTTTGAAAATTAAAAAAACAAAACAACATATTTCCTTACCTAAATATAAACTATTGCAAAACAAACAACTGAGATTAGTGAAAAGATGTATTTCACTTTTATTTTCCCATTAAAAAATGTTCTTTCTTTTCTTTCCTTTTTTCCAGGAAGTGAAGAAGGAGATTGGTATATTGAACTGAAATCTGGAACAGGATCTGCTGGTCAAGGAACCTTGGAGTCCCCAGATTGCACAATGGCTCTTGATAGCAATCTCTTTTTGGACATGTTTGCTGGGAAAGCAAATTCCACCACTGCGTTTATGATGGGAAAGCTTAAGATAAAAGGAGACATGATGGCAGCAATGAAATTAGAGAAATTGATGAAGAAAATGTCCAAAAAAGATAAATAATGTTCATTGGCTGACTGGGCATCGAGAGGATCACAGCAGAATAATTATGTTCAAGATAGGGAATATAAACTGCAATTGATAGTGCCTTTTTCACTTTAACATCCATCCCTTAAATTTTGTAGTTATTTTTGATTTTGTCTTTACTATACACAATTTATATGCTCTCTGTGATAAATAAAAATGTGGTTGTATCTTTATGTAAAACTTATACCCTTTTTGGTGTTTTTTTTGTGTCGGGCTTGACCCACTTGGTTTATTATGAAGACAAGCAAAGCATTAGAGTCAAAGTCCAACTTTTGTATTAGAAATACTATGACTATAGGCAAATTCACATTTAGCCCACCTTGGTGAAAGGGGGCTCACTCGGCACAGCAATGCTGGAACTTGAAAACAATGTGCTGGTGCTAGGCCTTTGTGAGCGCCGATGTACAACCGAGTCGTGCCCTGAAAGAGCGGTTTATGATCTGTATTTTAATCTCTTTTAGGTTTAGATTTTGAGGGATACACGTATTGTTGATTTTATTTTTATAATTACCTACATCGTAGTTTTTGCAAAATCCTTTCCTTTTAGCGAGACAGGTCGAGCACTGCCCACCCTGCCCAAGGGCACCAGCCGCGCTTGTGTACTGCCTTAATTAATGAGTTTTAGTCTTTGATAATGTAAGGGAATTGGTATTATTTTATTGTATATACCCAGATCTGTAGAGATTATAAAACAGTACTAAGACCGGACTTGGCTGTTTCACCCTCAAGCATTGCATTATGCCAACTTGTTTACTTTGATAATAGTGCAAGAGTTAGATGTATGTAGGGGAGGGTGTTGTTATCACTAATGTCAGCGACGGCAGGAAAAAGTTTGGAGAGAGTAACTGGGCTGCAGTACTGGTGAATTACCACATGCATGGTTTGAGGTACCAGAATGAGATGTTAATCTTTACCATTCAGCATTCAACTTGGGAATGGGTTTAGAGCAGATCTATTATTGAACTTCTCCAGCAGGGATAACTGATTTGGGTTCTCGTTATCTCGTTATTTCAAAAAAAAATTATAGGTCACAAATAGAGAGCAACAGTTCTCATTATTTGCAATGTCATTAAAAAACATTTCTCATTTATATTATATACATATCACTTGAAATCAGCTGAAGGTGTTAATTATTTCACCTTACCGATTTTATGATGTTAATTAAGTACCCAGTAATAATGAATTGCACAATGTGTTTGAAACCTGACACCTGGGACCAACATAGAAATTCATCGCATATCTTTATTTTTTTTTTGTTTTTTTTTAATATTAGTTAATATAATTATTCAAATCTTGTTTAAAGGTAGATCAAATCAAAAATTATTTTTTATTATGTAACAGTTTGTGTTTATACAGTGGTATTTTTTTAATTAAAAATTAGAAATGTAGAGCTTTGCATTACCCATTTATGGCATGGAATGTGAATACCTGCCAAACAGCAAGCTGAACAAAAAAACAAAAACATTTTTAATGGATTGCTTATGTTTTAATTAAACATAATTCATTTCATGACTTTAAAAAAATAAAAAGGTGTTGTAAATATTCTGCCAAGCAATAATTTCTCAGGGAGTTTAATGATGTAAAATATTTTAAAGTGTTATTGAGTGAGACTTCAATTATGTCACCAGCCATATATTAGCATGTTTGTATTAGGTAATACATATGGGTGAGCTTGTAATATATTAGTTTCTATACTTTAATTGATGAAAGTGATTACCAATAGTAAGAATGTACATCTGTTGTTTGTTGGTCATATTTATGTTATACATGTATTGAAGAAGCTAAGGAGTAGATGGATGGATTGGATAGTAATTTTTTTTTGTTTTGTTTTTTTTGTTAGGTTGTTGTTTGTGGTGTTGTACATGTATTATTAATTTTATTTATAAAAGTTAAGTGGTTTACTAGTAATATTATAACTTTTATTATTATAAGTATTACAATCATTGCTGTAATATACATAGAATCCACCATTTCACACAATTAAAAGAGTGCATATCTAGTAGGTTATTGTGTGTGTGTGTGTGTGTGTTAGTGAGATGCTTATCATTCCAACAGAATGCTTTACAATACATGAATATATACAGCGATGCTAGTTTTCCGTAAATTTACTTGTTTTTATTTTTAAAGAAGATGCCAGGTCAGAGTTCTTTATAGATCTGTCAAGATGTTTGTGGTGTTGTACATGTATTATTAATTTTATTTATAAAAGTTAAGTGGTTTACTAGTAATATTATAACTTTTATTATTATAAGTATTACAATCATTGCTGTAATATACATAGAATCCACCATTTCACACAATTAAAAGAGTGCATATCTAGTAGGTTATTGTGTGTGTGTGTGTGTGTGTTAGTGAGATGCTTATCATTCCAACAGAATGCTTTACAATACATGAATATATACAGCGATGCTAGTTTTCCGTAAATTTACTTGTTTTTATTTTTAAAGAAGATGCCAGGTCAGAGTTCTTTATAGATCTGTCAAGAGATCATGTTTTGTGATCCAAAACGCTATAGTTCTGTACGCAAGAGGTTTAGCAAAAGAAATAATTATCCAGTTGGCATCAACGTATAAAATTAAGCATGAGTGAGACTTCAATTATTCAAGATAGTCAGCAGTACTGAATTACAATTTAGTTCTATTCAAGCTTTTTATCACAAAAACACTGATGGCCACCACTTGTTCCATGAACAAATTAACCCAAATCGTATGACACATCTGTGCCTGTCTTTGATGTCTGTATGTCGCGTCTCTGCATCTCCCACTTTTTGAATAGTCAAAATGGATATTTTAGGAACACAACATGCACTTACAATTTGAAAGGAGAAATCCATAATTTTTCAGTTTCATTTTCAAAGAAAAATTTCTAAGTGCGAGGGCTGTCCCAGAAGTAAGTTCAGTGAACCCATAACTTCTGATCCACTTTACGCATTTTAAATATGTAAACAGGAATTCCAACATATATTCACGCACCAAAATTTTAATGCCAAAGTTTATATATTACATGTATTGTCAAACGTATATATTGTCACCATGCCAACAATGATGGCTACCCTCCACAGAATCCTATAATCTGTGCTACCCTTTTTTTTCCGTGGTCAACTATTTGACCGCGCGATAAAATCACTTATTTTAAACAGATTTGTAGTGAAACGCAAATAAACACGTCATGTAAACAAAACGGTCGCTATTTGCCATTTCTTTTCGGCGTGGTAACCAAATCTATGCCAATCGCGGACGAAATCGTCCACGGCGGGCGAATGCGTTTGCATCGTGATCAAGTGGTTATAGGATGAAATTGAAAGTGTTATACGATTATTTTTTATGCAAAGGCAAAATTCCTTTTGAAACTCAAGTAGAGTTAAACGTAAATGGAGATTATGTTATGAGTCTAAAACAAGTACCCCTGTAACAATTTTTTGGTGTCACCAATTTCAAAACGGACGATTAAGCGTTTAGGATAAGCGTCGTGTTGAGAGCTTACCATCTTCACACTCACCAGATGATTTCAAGCTTGTTGAGACTGATCCGTGAAGACTAAAAGTTGGATAATTTGCTCTTGAAGTAGAAATTTCTAAATCAGCGTTTCAAAGAATTATTGACTCAATATATTTCTGAAAAGTTTCAGCCCGATAGGTACCAAACACCTGACCGAAGACCATGAGACGCAATGATCGTGGCAAGTGTCGCAGAATCTCCTTTGACGCTTTAATGAGGAACGTGGAGCACTGATGTGACCTATGGGCTTACTGACCACACGGTTATCGAAAATGAGACCTGGGTTCCTCACAGTACCCCAGAATAAAAAAAAAAATTCAATGATTTTGAAGCATCCCTCCTCACCTGCGTCGAAAAAGTTAAAACTGCAGCCTTCCGTTGCAATTTGATTGCCACTGTTTCGGGGTGCAAATGGCGTCCTCTTGATCGACATCTCGCTGTCTAGGAATACAATTATTAAATTAATGCCTCCAGGTACTGTGAAACATTAAACGAACTGCGTGAGGCAATACGACCCGGGCGGTTGAGCAAAGGAACCGTTTTTCAATACATGTAAGGCAATGCCATACCTCATACGACAAAGAGCACTGGAGACTGTTTTAAAATGAATAGATGGGACATTCTTCAGCACCCCCTCATTGTACTGATTTTGGCCCCTTCAGATTTCATATGTTTCGGCCCCTCTAACGGCACTTGGCAGGGTAGAATCTAACGGTTTGATTCTGGTGACCAGCTTGTCACAGAAGTATTAGCATGGCTGAAAAGTTTTGATGCAATTTGTTTTTAAGGAAGGTATATTTGCTCTCCTTTCAATGTGGAAAAATCCATCGATTCGCATGGCGATTATATCGAAAAGTATACTAAAAGTGTGGACATGTTATGTGAAAATGCTATTACATTTACCCAAATACTTCCTGACATAGCTTCACTTACCTTACTTCTGGCCAGCCCTCGTATTTTTATTCAAATAAGACTATTAAAATTGATGCTGCGGTAACGTTCGGCGATGTACTTGCGATTCGGGGTCTATAACTATCGAAAACAAATTGAAACATCCGTGGATCTTTTGTTTAATTTTGAGCAAGGCGTGATTTTGAGTCGTATAACTTAATCATGCGGTATTGTTCCGTACTACTTTTGGTACACACCTCGCACCAATCGAAAATTGATCTCGCTAAGAGTTAAAAAATATGGAATTCCTTTTGCCTTTTGCCGCACAGAACATAGGTTTTTGTTTTGTTTACTTGTTGTTTTGTTTTTAATGGCCCGCGGCGAGGCTCTTGTTTAAAGTCACCTAGGACTCGCGGAAAGATCCTTATTGTTGACAGCGCGGGATACTTGATCGACCACAATGTCACATCGATCAAAACAAGAATGAACCACAAATGTTGCCATAGAGGTGATAATTATAATCCGCGATCTTTCGATTGGAGGCCGCGCGCTCCACCCGTGGTTCCATATCGATGCCGGTGTAACACGCCATTGTCACCCGTGAGCTGTGGAAGGTAGGCTAGTACTCTAAAAAGTTGTATTTGTTTTCGTTTTACGCTTGGGAAGTGTGTGGTACATGGAGGGTAGGCCAGAGTCCGGGCGGGTGAGTCCTTTCGAGCTAGTCTCAGCAGTGATGCACAAGATGTCACTGACCAACTGACCACACTCACCACAGTCGACGATTGACCTCTATCACTAAGGACGACAACTCTCCTTATATGAACTTTGAACTGAAGCCTCGGACTCTCGTGAACTCTTCCATGACATGACCCCAGTCAGGCCTGACCCCAGTTCAAGGGTTGGCTTACTTCTATCGTTAGGCCAGTAAACATCATCTTGTAGATTTAGCGATCTTGGCCTCATAAACAATACAGTATTTAGATCTAGACCTAGAGGTAGAAATTTAAAAAATAATTATAATTGTTAGAACCTAGAATCTAGATCTAGATCAAGTTTTGGCCCTGGTTTTAGAAGAGGCCTCAAAATAAACATCTAGCGCAACTCAACTAGAATTATAAAGATTGGAAATGGGCAGGATGGGGTAAGAAACTCAGAAAATGCGAAAAAGTGTTTGGACAGAAAACGCAGACGGTCTTTTTTTTGTCACAAATTCGCATAAAATGCATGAACAAAATATGAACAATACACTAGATCTAGATCTAGTAGATCTATATGCATTGGTAGTGTTTTTGTGCAATTTTGTATAATAGCTATATAAGCACTAGATCTAGATTATACAGTGCACATGTCTTTGTGTTTCTGTCTAAATAATGGACAAAGGCGCTGTGTTTAGAAAATATTTTACGTAGCTACGTCTTGAAATAACTATAGATCTAGTGCCTGTAGACTCTTACAAGCACTATAGATCTAGATCTAGATCTAGTGCTTCTGTATAGTGTATTGTTCAAAGACGTTTCAGTGCAAATTTTGCAATATTTGCGCTAGGGGTTATAACTTGTAAGTAGGCTAAAACTTCGTGGTAGCTTGCGGCATGATAAATCTTCTTACTTGCATATGCTAGGATGCGTCATAAGCCTCTGGGCCACAACGTTGTACTTACACTAGGGACAGTGTGGTACCTTATGCCTTGTCGTAAGCCTTATTCGCATATTCTTACGTTGTGTCATAAGCAAATTCCGCCTGTACTTTCGGCCTATATCTATGACGGAGACCTAGGTATATAGTCAAGTTGCTTGCTGTAGTGTCTATGCATTTGACTGAGACAAATAGAACAGAGGTATCTGTGTACCAAACCGCAAAGAAATTATTTGTGAAAAGATACTCACTATATCTTGTTTTAATTAGAATACATATACCCGGTATAATATATAAGTTGATTTTCCACAAATAAGATTACAAGGTTAATGTGCCATGTTGACCTTTATAAATGAAATTTATAGCCATTAGTGCTAAGTGTCTCTGTGTACCTCACATGTCATGTTAAACAGTGATGTTATTGATGAACTTAATGGTCCCTGTCAACCATGGATGTTACAACTATGTTTCTTGCTGACATACATTTATATACATTTTTCGCCAACTAGGCAATGGCTTCCGCTGTACAGGATCGCCCAGGGAAACCGAGGAGATATTAAACCCAGAGAGAGTTGGTTTCTCTGCTATGTGTGATAATCGCAATATTTTCACTGCATCTACTGTAAGCTTGGTTTGCTGCTGTTCATTTGGATTTGCTCCCTTTTCTTTATTCCAGCTTGAAATACCTGCTTTTTTCCTGTCTGGAGCTTTTTAACCCTCTGGAGTTTGACTTTAACTATTATTTTTGCGTCCTGTAAGAAACAAACAATCTATAGACTTTTGTGAAATGGGAGGTGAAAATGTTTTCTCCGTATGTTCTTGAATTTTGCATGATAGCTTCCCTTCTCATGTATTTGTTTCCATGTAGCATTTCCCAGGACATTCAAATTTAATAAAAAGCCTAATAATAATAATAATAATAATAATAATAAGCCTAATAATAATAATAATAATAATAATAATAATAATAATAATAAGAAGAAGAAGAAGAAGAAGAAGAAGAAGAAGAAGAATATAATAATAATAATAATAATAATAATAATAGTGGTAGTAGTAGTAGTAGTAGTAGTAGTAGTAGTAGTAGTAGTAGTAGTAGTAGTAGTAATAATAATAATTTTTTGCTTAGACTATCTAAATAGGGTATTCTTTATCTATCTCTGCTACTTTGACCATCAATTTTCCACTTAAGGTTCCAGTTCCAGTTCAATACTTTTAGCGTTGATTTAGATGTCCTGCAAATTCCACTTGCTTTTTTCTTATCGTTTTTATCAGAGATCTTTAGCCCCATCAAGCAAATCTTTGTTAGATCTCTTATAAATCCTTCCATGATATTCTTAGTGTTCTTAAGAACCACATTTCTGTTGCTTCAAGTCTTTTTCTGTCATCATCTGCTTTTGTCAAATTTTCACAACCATGCAAAAGATTTGACCAAACACATGTTTTGAGAACCCATATTTTTTTCCTTATTCTATATTTCTGTTTTTCAGAATTGTACCCATTTTTATTAAATGTTTCCTTGGCTATTGCAATTCTTCTCTTTACTTAAGTGAAACCTTTTCCATCTGATGTTAACATGTATCCTAGATATTTATAAATTATATCTTTCAACTTGTTTTATCTTTTCTCCTTTGCTAAACAAGGAGGGTTATTTTTTGTTGTTTATTACTCAACCATACACTCTATCCTCTTTTCATTCAGTAGTAATCCTTTCTTTTTACGCACTGTTACTACTTAGTTCAAAAGTGACTGTTAATCCTCAGATCCAACAATAAGAGCTGTAAGATCTGCATATCTAATATTATTTATATTTTCTCCATTAACCTTTATACTTGGGCTGTCACTTATATTCCTTAGTATTGTTTGACTATATAAATTAAAAAGATTTGGTGGTAATAGTCTAATAATCTCTTAAAAGTTTTTTAATTTGCATTATTATTATTATTTAATAATGGTAGCATGTGACCTGATGAGACGCTGCCAGGAGCTAACTGCATTGGATATCATTGCCTAATCAAAACAAATATGCCAAGAAATTATAGGCATTATTTTGTGGCAGATCCATGGATTACTAAACTAGTAGTCCTTGGGCAGATCACAGAAATAGAGTAGGCCCTATTTGTGACTTTTCTAACACTACATGTCCCTAACCTTTTTAGGCGGGTGGTTTTTGAGTGTCGGGTTATATGTTTTTTTTTCATAAAACGATACACTGTATCTCACATCTTACCAGTATTACTGGACTGTACCTCATCCAAAAATACTTAAGCCTACTTATAGTTCCTGCTATGTCTGGTCCATCTACAGGATAATAAAGCCCTCGGTACCAGATAGCCAACTCTTTTCTCTCCATTTGTACCCTCCTTCTGGACCATATCGCCATATTATCCCCTTGTCTGTCTTCCTGTCAATTTTTTCTCATTATGTGGCTGCCAGTGGGAGGGATATATATATTATATATATATATATAATGCCATATATATGTAGTGTTTAAATTATTATACATTTTACTTGATTAATACCATGGAGGGATATATATATATATATATATATATATATACAGTGTGTAATACGTAACTGCCATGTGAATTGTACTCATTGTGTAGCAGACTGCAAATATTTATATTTAATGCCATATATATGTAGTGTTTAAATTATTATACATTTTACTTGATTAATACCATACAGAACTTTGGAAGGAAAGACTGTGTTTATCACTGGAGGAAGCCGAGGCATTGGTAGAGCTATTGCATTAAGGGCCGCCAGAGATGGTGCAAATGTTGTCATAGCTGCAAAAACAGCCACAGCCCATCCAAAATTGTCTGGAACTATATACACAGTAGCTGAAGAAGGTTTGTTTAATTTGTATCTTTAGATCTTGCTCTCAGACACATGGTATCAGCTGTGTAGTGGCATCCATGGGTATTATTATGTTTGTGGTTACTGGGTACTCAAAATATTTCAGAAAAAAAGTAATACATCATTATATAGCTTCTATGTAGCAACTGCTGCTATTCCTACTACTGCTGCTGCTACTACTACTACTACTACTACTACTACTACTACTACTACTACTACTACTACTACTACTACTACTACTACTACTACTACTACTACTACTACTACTACTACTACTACTACTACTGCTACCACTATTACTACTGTTACTGCTGGTGCTGCTGCTACAACTACTACTACTACTGCTTCCATTTTTTGCGAAAACTGATGGCAGAGTGGTAGAGCACACTGGTCTTTGCCTTGGCAAAGCGAATGGGTGCCGAGTAGAAGGTGTTGGTTCGATCCCCGTCCATATCATCGGTCTAAATTTGTCTTTTTCTATTTGTCTTATCTGTCAGTCTCAAGCTGAATCTAGGTTTGTGACTGCCCCTTCTAATCTATTTTCATCTTATTCCCTCAGTTACTCTCATCATTTTCTGGTCCTTAGGTCTAGCTCCGTCTGTTAAAGCCTCTATAGTTGTTGTACTGCTTTTTTGTATCAAACTACTACTACATGTACTACTATTGCTGCTGCTGCTGCCGCTGCCACCACCACTACTTTTGCATAAATGGTTACAACTATTACCACAATAGGACCTGCTTAAACTTCATTTTTATTTCATACTAATTTTGTTTCCACCACTCTCCTTGATCAATGGAAAAATTCCATCCACCACCTCTAGATGATTTAATTTTTTTTTTTTTTTTAATTGAAATTGAAATTCTTTATTCAGATTTGAAGGCCATTGGCCCAAATTTAAAAAGTGTAACAGTTTTAACAAAGACATTCTATTGTGAACATTTCAAAGATAAACATAGGCCTACTTAAGATGTAAGAAAATTCAGGACCTTCTGGGTAAAGAGTTTTCTAAATTAATGTACATACAAACTTTCAGGTCAAGTCTAAATGGTATGTAAGACAGTGAAAATTTAAGAATCTCTATTTCTGAAAATCATTATTTCTTGTATACAATGTCTTTCCAATTGTTTTTTCCTGACCAGTGAGACAGGCAGGTGGCCAAGCTCTGGCTTGTTGTGTAGACATCAGATTTGAAGACCAGATTCAAGAGGCAGTACAAAATGTCGTAAATACTTTTGGTGGTATTGACATTCTTGTCAACAATGCAAGTGCTATCTCACTCACTGGAACCCTCGATACCTCAATGAAAAAATATGACTTGATGAATGATATCAATGCACGAGGAACATTTTTATGGTAATGGGTATACTTTCAGAAAAGACATTTCCTCACTATATTTTGCCATGTGTCCTTATTAAACAAATGTACAATTAATCAGATTTTTAATATTATGTTTATTTATTGATAGATGAACAACAGTTTTTGTAATTCATGATGGAGGTAACTATTATTGTTCTGTGAATGTCATATGCCTGTAAATAAAGGTAGTTTTTTAAAGTTCTTAGCAGTAGCAATAAATAGGCCTACAGCAGCAACAGTAAAAAGAAATTATAAGTCAGACATTTGGTTAGATTTAGTTTTAGAAAGCATATACTAGAACTACATGTACCAGTTAAGGTGTCATGATTTCTGAATTGTACTCTATAGGTTTGGGAATTTGGAATTGGGAAAAGTTTGGGAGTGGCTTTAAGTTTCATGGTTTAGAAACACAAAATACAAGATGAGTATTAGTCTAATATAATTTGTTATAGAGGTTATAGTGGTAATTGTTGTTTTTTTCTACAATTTTCTTTAAGTACAACAGTAGCAATATAATACAGTTTATCTTCAGTGGGGTAAGAAAAATACCAATTAAAAACTAAGATAAATGTTTACTGAGAAATCCTAAATACAAATGAAATTTCTTGTCTATTGGTGGTCTGATCAAGTTGTGGGTTGGAGCCCTGCTGTGGCTGGCATATATTTTCCCTACTGATTAGACCTGTAGCGATGGAGTTGAGTGAGTTGAGTTGGTTTAAGTCCAACATCAGCACTACTTAGCCTATATTGTGGACTTCTGACAATTTTATGTGCTGCCACACAAGAGACAGGTTGGGGATTCCATGACTCACATCTCAACCAGTAGGGGACAAAATCATCAGGGCTCGAATCACGGACCTCCTGCGTCGTAACCAGGTGTTCTACCCCAGGGCTACAGCACCCCTCTGTTGCGGTGGAATTTAGCAGGCCAATTCCAGGATATCCCGCTCCTAATACCTGGCACCGTATAGGATATTCTTTGAATTAAAAAGAAAAGAGTTACACAGTTAGCTTTGTCTTGTTCGAAAAAGGTGTGATGTTACGCTTTTATGTTCATTTCTCCCCTAGTTCCAAAATCTGCCTTCCTTACCTCATGAAAAGTGACAACCCACACATACTGAATATCAGCCCTCCACTCAATATGAGACCATTGTTTTTCCAAGGGCATTGTGGTATGTATTTGATGCAGAAGAAAAAGAAAATAAGTATGTACTTATTTAAAGTCTGATTTATCCAATTAAAAATGTAATTGTATACAACTTTTAGTGCAAGAAAAATGAGTTGTTTATAATTATATCTAGACATCTACTTTTAGTATGAATACTATCATTTATATGTTACAAGAGAAAGAAAATAATATGTCATTAAAGGCTTATGAAACAATGGGATCATTTCCTAACATGTATTAAAATCTAGAGGATACCAAAATTGAGACAGACTGACAGACAGAGGTAGAGAGATACAGAAAGACAGGCAGGGAGGGGAATTTTTGTTGCATTTTGCTGTGCCTTATTCTTACAGTGAATTGGTAATGAGAGATTTTTGCTCTGGTTGACAGAAATAGCTGCTAAATTGATATTAATTACAGAAATGTACATTTTATAGCTTTGATCAGAGATGTTTAGTTTTTCAAGATGTTTTTCCACAATTAAAAAAAAAGTTATTAGAAAAATTACATTGTATGGGCACATAGAGTTCCATGAAGCTCATCATATACTGATAGTTATATTATTTCGTTTAGGAATAGTTTGCGTTAGAGAAATAAAGTCACACGCTTATTGGTCCAAAGGAAGTATTACTGTAGTATTTCTCCCACACTCACTCTTAAGATGCCATATCTTCACTGTAGGAAAATACTTTTTTTCCATTTGAGCTCAACGTCTTTGAAAATCAGAAGTAATTAAGGTTTGTATAAAGAAGAGAAACAAAATGGAATTGTTATGCCAAAAATATTTATCTACCTTAGAAAGTAGTAACCATTGGAGGTCTTTATGTCCTTTATGATCATGGGCAGTGATTCATTTTTTTTAAATTTAAAGAATAGGCTTTTCAAAATATTGGTTGAAATTAAAGTGCAAAATAATGCCTCATACTTGCCCTTATGATTCATTGATTGTAATTTTCAGAATTGACATAGTAAATTGGTTTAATTATATTAAAAAAAAAATCTAATTAAAAATGTGGCTATGCAGTCTCGTGCATTTTTTCAATGAAAAGCCAGAAAAATGCATCATGTAAGATACCATTCCTGTTTCCTTTTTTTCGTGATAATGCAGCATACACCATGGCTAAATACGGGATGTCCCTTTGCGTTCTGGGTATGGCAGCGGAGTTTGAAGATCAAGGTATAGCAGTAAATGCACTTTGGCCAAGAACAGGTGAGTTAATATGATATTTAAAGTTAAGGCAAGCACAAACAGTTTTTTATTTTTTTATTTTTTTTGCTTCCGGGTTTTTTCTTTTAATGGAATTCATTTTTTAATTTCATTGTGTCTTTTTATAATTGTAGTTTATTTTTAATTAACGGTGATGCCATTTTTCTGAAAATTTACGGAATTCTGTTTTTAAACAAATGGTTTGTCAAAGTTTCGTTACAAAAAAATCACCTGTCCGAGCTTCATCAAGATCCGTCAAAGTTCTCCATCAATCTTTGTGCAGCTGTGCATTGATCGACGGAAACGGGCAAAACAATTTAACAAAATAAGCAAACCGGAAAAACTACGACACCCCTGAGCATGCGTTATTCACTAATAAAGTAACATTGGGTCATTCGATTTGAGCTCGGAATTTCAAACAGATTTATGTGAAAACTATTCTTGATCAAAGGCTTAGTTGGATTTATTTTGTGTGATTAAAAGTGCCACTGCATTTACGTGGACAAAGTCTAAACTAGGGCAGTAGGACGAGTATTTAGACCTAAGGACTTTGTTTCGACATAGACTAAACTAGCATGATTTATTGATTAGAAATAGAATCTAGTAATAAATTTTTGTCCGCGATGGAATTTGTTGATCGTGTTGGTCCACTGGACATAAAAGAAATTGATAAAGGAGTAAAAATTGGCGTTTGTTAAACGTCAAAGGCGCAAATGGCGATTTCTTATCAGATTACTACCCTAAGTCAAGCTAATGTGGCTTACTGCGTCACATGTAAAACTAGAGTAAACTATGGTTCCAACGGGGGAAAAAAAGGCCCTGCATACAGCATAGCCATGCTAAGAAAAAATATCACGTCAGTAAAGCCTTGAAAATCAGCCAGATCAGCTGATCACCCCCATTTTGCTCCAGCTTCACCATACAATGTATAAATTCTCTTAATACAATAAAAAAAGCAAGCAAATAAACTTGAAAGAAGTACATCATTCTTATTTTGCTTTAATATACTACTGACATTAATTTTGGGTGTGTTTTGAGATTCTTAATGGACTATGCCGCTGTACCTGTTTTTTTAAAAGTTGAGTAAAGAAAATGATAACTGAATTAAGAATAGTCAGTTTATTCTGTGTAAAGGGATGGCTATTATTGATTTGAATTAATTTGTCTAGCGGTCACATAAAGGTTAATGTAATATAATGCACAATGTGTGATGCCATAAGAAGAAAATAGAGAACAGAAAAAGGAAACAAATAAGAAGAGAAATATTCAGTTTGACAGTCATTAATTAGTAATTTCTACTTCTTTTCACCTTTCTTTGTATTAAATTGCTTTTATTATTAATGGCTATTACCATTATTTATGATGGACAAAGTTTCCTGGTTTAATTTTGGTTCTTGTGATAGATGTGTTGTCTGAGAAAATTATATCATATAAGTTTTTAAAATTTCAGGAGTCTGCCAAACAAGTTCATCTTGACCAAATGAATAAAAAGAGGGACTAACCTGTAAGGCATTTATGCAAAAAAAATGTTTTGAATTGATAGCTGCATTCATGAAATTTGAAACCAATTTTTTCTTATATATGTATTGACTGTTACAAAAAGCTTTTTTTTTCTCTCTTAGCTATTTGGACTGCAGCAACAAAAGAGAATGGCTTAAGTGCTTCAGATTGTAGGAAAAGTGATATCATGAGTGATGCAGCCCATGTCATTCTCACAAGACCAAGCAGAAAATTCACTGGTAATTTTTGTGTTGATGATGAAGTTTTGTACTCTGAAGGAGTGAAGAACTTTGACAAGTATCGTATTTCTTCTGGTGAGTAACATTGAAAAATATGTTATAGTAAAATAATAATTATATCCCCAACAAGTGATGCTTATTTTGCTTTGTTTGTATGGAAAGTATCGGTAGGGAAATTTAACAATCCTCATGCTGTACACCGTTTGAAATAGTCTTTGATTTTCATGATAGTGAAAGTGCAAATACTTTACAATTCATGGATATAGTTACTTTTATTTTGTTTCCACCATCTAGATTGCAACAGAGTAATTGTATGATAATGCATATTGATGTGGCCACAGTTGATCTGTTATCAAGCAGCTAAATTTACTTCTTTTTTTTTCCTTACATAATTTTGCCAGTTTTCCTCATCTTATGACAAATTTTATGTGATTTCTATTTTTTTTTTTAAAGGATTTTGAAGGAGAAAAAAGTTTTATTTCAATTACATATAACATTTTAAAAGGAATCAGATAAACTAGTGATTCTTTTGTTATTTTGTCAAAAAAATTCCCCTTTTATATATCCATACAAGACATTGAAAAAACAACTAAGTTTGAATCTATTGAAGGAAAAGAAAAATGGATATTCCCAGGTACTCTATGACTCGATCTAACAAACATCTGATATCAAAGTTGAAGATACATATTTTAAATTATCTTATAATGCCATACCAATATGACTTAAATGTTGTTTTTTTCTAGGTCTAGATTTATTTTTTATATATATAGCTTATTATGCCTATATTCAAATTAATAATACTTTTGGTACAGTTGCATAATGGAGAATCATAAATAATAAAATTCATCCGAAGCAACACATTAAAAATACCATGAATTTTATTTCCTTATCTTCAGATGGCACTTTAACCATGGATTTCTTTTTGAATGAGCATTTAGATGAGTTTACTGAGAGGATAGCAAGAGAGCAATCAGCAAATAAGAGCAAGCTTTAGAAAATTAATCTTTGTTTTGTTATTTTGTCGTTTTTAGTAATGATGATTTATACTTTTTTAATAGCATTGTCTCTTTGTTGTTATTGTTTTTACTCTTTTTTTCAAAATCAAAATAAAGTGCAATGTCATCAAACTTTAATGTAAAAAATAATAATATTTAAGTTTTTATTTTTCATAAAGATTATTAATAATTTTTGATGTGGTGATCTCTTCAGATTAAAGAAAAAAATAATAACCTTATTAATTTATCTTTTGATAGCGTAAGAAACTTTGAAGCCAGTTACCTGAAAAAAAATGTTACAACCGCCTACCTCATTCAAGTCATTGTCAAAATCAATGTACCAATAAACCAATGTATTTAACCATTGATTAGAAATGGTACTCTGAACCAAAACACTTTTTTGTTGAATACAAAAAGGTGGAATCTACATTTTCAGATTTGCTCTCATGGAAACTGGTCCTGCAAAAAGGAGAACTAAACATAAAACTAAAAGTTTTGTTTTCATATTTGAGACAGGCTTTAAATCTTTTGAATGATATTTACGAACTTAACACTTCATGCTTGATTTTTTTTGTGCTGAATATGTTGTGTGACCATTTTCTAGTCAACTTAATAATTAATTGACTTGAATTTGCAATGCCACTATTAATATGTGAACAATGCATATCTCAACAAACTAAAGATATATCCATATAGTTAAACAAATGTATTCCTTCAGCAATTAAAAACATTTCTTCCTGCATGAGACCGATAAGGAATAAGAGGGAGTTAACCATTTATGACTTATTTCAGGATAAGAATTGATGTAAAGATGTTTTACAAATAAATTTAATAATTTCTCTCTTCATGTGGTTTTACATCAAGTGACACTTATCACACTACTGTCAACATTAAATAATGCTTGAAAAAAATGCTGCTCTTATCAATACAATGATGCTCTGTTTGGCAAAAGTAATTCAATACTTTTTATTAGTTTTTTTCTACTCTGTCTCTTAGTCATATAAAGAATATTGATCAAAGGGATGTTTATGCGAAACATTTAGGCTTGAGAATTAAAGAAATATTTTGTGATAAATTATAGGCACATGTAGATCTATAAAAAGCAATAAAGACAGACTATAGTATAAAACTTAGATAGGTAATTAAAGTGAGTATTCATGTAAAAGATGCGTATTATTTGAAATGCCCTGTACTGTTCTTCAAATCAAGGCTTTACCTTTACATGTAAATGTACATGTACCTAAAAATTGTACATTAAAAAGAAATGTTTGGGTTGCGGTTTGTTTTTGTTTTTGTTTTTTGTTTGTTTTTTTTTAATAATAAAAAATGAAAGATTAATACAATATTTAAAGATTTTGTTATGAAAGATTGCACATTTATTTTTCTGTTTTGGGTTTTCAATTCATGGATGCATTATAAAAGATTTTAAAAAGGACAAATTACTGAGTAACACAAAGGTGTCCTAGTTTAAATTGCAAGAATTTTCATAAATAAATGTAAAAGTTATACTTGGAGTCAATTTGAAATGATTGTGAAATTGATTATGCCTTTCATGAATTTTAACTTTATCAGTTTAATTTTGTAATGTACATGTACACCTATTTGTCTTCGAAACTATAAAGATATATGTTCATTCCGTTATATCAGTATCTTAATGCCTATATCTTCAATTTATTCTGTCCTAGGTTTTTTTTAAAGTTTTTCACAGATTAGCAAAACAAACAAGTGTTCATATTTTTTGTGAAGTCAATTGCATACTCAGTAATACAGGTATCAAGCTCATAATTGATTTTATTCCAAACATATTTTATTGTTTTGCATTTTCTCAAATACATAGATATAGGCTTGTTGATTTTAAATAGCATTCGTTAATAAAGAACAGGAGTTCGACTATCACACTGAGAGTGAACTACCAGTAAAATACTTCCTTCTAGCATTGCAAAGACTCGGCAGTATTATATAGAAAAGCTGTTACAATAACAGATGAAAATATTTCAATATAAAAGTATGTACCATAAGACAAATTTACCGATTTTTACGGAGTGTAGAAAAATTTTCAAAAATTAAATAAAAAAACCTGAACATAAGTTCAACTTCACATTCACAACCCACACTGAACACACAAAATAGTTTCAGATGAGGTTATTACATGTAAGCATTAAGAGTTGAGTTGTTTTAACCTCCAACGTCAGCACTATATGGCTGTATTGTGGACGGATCTCAAGACGACGTGGGACATTTATTGTATGTGCTGCAACATACAATGCAGAGCGGGGATACCATGACTCCTGTCTCAGTCGGTCACATTAAAATGACACAGACCCAACAAGTGGGGGCGATATCGCCAGGGCTCCTGCGTCGGAAGCTGATGTTCCAGCCCAGATCTACCGCGCCCCCTAGTTACACGTACACTGTCGACATGATGAAAAAACATAAGTGATAGACAGTCATATCTTTCTCCCTAGAGTGAAATAAATCTCTCCGAACTTCATCTCTCTTTCTCTCTTTCTCTCTCTTGCCTTTACTTCGCTAAGCTTTCTTTTCTCCATCTCTTAACGTGTCTTTCCTCTCTCACGCACACGTGTCACCCCCCTACCCCCACATCTCTGGGCCTTGTAATCTCTCGCACCCTCTCTCGTGCACGTCTTCTTCTTATTATTATTATTATGATTATTATTATCATCATCATTATCATCACCATCATCATCATCATCATTATTATTATTATTATTATATAAATTCTTTTATCTCTTTACAATATCTCCTTAGTATTTTCCTCTCTCTCCCTCAGCGTATTCTCTTCATTTTCCTCTTTATCTTATCCCTGTCTCTTTCTCCGACCTCCTCTTTATCTCACTTTATATCTCCTCGGCTTTTCTTCCCTCTCTTGACTCTCGCTCAGCTTCGTTCTCTTCTTTTTTTTTCTTTATCTTCTATCTATCTCTCTCTCTTTACCCTCAATCAGCTTCTTAACTAAACCGATAGAGGGAGAGAGAGAGAGAGAGAGAGGAGAGGAGAGACAGAGGCAGTTACTGAGTTAGACAGACAGGAACATGTGTTAATAATAGGCTGCATACAGCGTCACTTGAAAAACCTCAAGGTAATAAAAACTGTAATCCCTGTTTTACTAGTTTTTTGTTCTTCAGGTTTCACACATATCTCTATTCGGAGAAGGCTTCTTTCGTCAAGTCAAGCAAGGAGTTGCATCATCAGCTAAGGGTTGAACCTCCGACTCACTCCTCAGTGCCGTCAACCCAGCGCTCTACGGAATGAGCTATACTGTGCCACAAGACGAAACATATCGAGGCAAAGCATATAATATGAAATCAAAGAATCGTTTATACATGTTCTGCTTGGATGACCTACTCTATTGCCGATGGAAGTAAGTATTCAACGTCTAATTTTTCAATTACTATACAGTCAAAACCCTTTTTAATCTTGCCCTCTAAACAATGTATTCAAACACAAATTTTACCTACACCATATTACCTCCAAAACAAAAAACTAAAAATCGGGACTTTAAAATTTAAATAATATTGGGCTTACTAAAATCAAAAGCTCCCCTTTCAAAAAGAATTGGCTTACATACTATTCCACTGTATTCAACATGTTCGTATGAACGGATACCCCAGCTTGTATTCCACAACAACAATATGTGCCTCGATGGTTAACAGTGTGAATGCAACGTTCAGCTACATGTCCCTGCAAACACACCCAAAGCTGGGGTATCCGTTCATACGAACATGTTGAATACAGTGGAATAGTATGTAAGCCAATTCTTTTTGAAAGGGGAGCTTTTGATTTTAGTAAGCCCAATATTATTTAAATTTTAAAGTCCCGATTTTTTAGTTTTTTGTTTTGGAGGTAATATGGTGTAGGTAAAATTTGTGTTTGAATACATTGTTTAGAGGGCAAGATTAAAAAGGGTTTTGACTGTATAGTAATTGAAAAATTAGACGTTGAATACTTACTTCCATCGGCAATAGAGTAGGTCATCCAAGCAGAACATGTATAAACGATTCTTTGATTTCATATTATATGCTTTGCCTCGATATGTTTCGTCTTGTGGCACAGTATAGCTCATTCCGTAGAGCGCTGGGTTGACGGCACTGAGGTGTGAGTCGGAGGTTCAACCCTTAGCTGATGATGCAACTCCTTGTTTGACTTGACGAAAGAAGCCTTCTCCAAATAGAGATACATGTATGTTTGAAACCTGAAGAACAAAAAACTAGTAAAACAGGGATTACAGTTTTTATTACCTTGAGGTTTTTCAAGTGACGCTGTATGCAGCCTATTATTAACACATGTACATGTATTAAGTAAAACGTGTATACTGTATCGATTCTACAGGTTACTCATTCAGAAGACGGGCCAAGAGCTTTGTTACTCGTTTCAAGTTTTAAAAAAAATAAACACACCTTTGGCTTGTGCTACTTATGAAGCCTCGCCTACTTAATGTATTATGTAAATAAATTGTCCTCTCTCTCTCTCTCTCTCTCTCTCTCTCTCTCTCTCTCTCTCTCTCTCTCTCACACACACACACACACACACATACACATTGTGTGTGTATGTCTGACTCTTATGTATGCATATATGTATGTATGTATGTATGTATGTATGTATGTATGTATGTATTTATGTATGTATGTATGGGTGTGTGCATCTATGGGTGTACCTATCAAACTGTACGCTATTGGAGGGCCACTCTCACACACACACACATACACATTGTGTGTGTATGTCTGACTCTTATGTATGCATATATGTATGTATGTATGTATGTATTTATGTATGTATGTATGTATGTATGGGTGTGTGCATCTATGGGTGTACCTATCAAACTGTACGCTATTGGAGGGCCACTATCTTCATGGTACTAATAGCTGCGTTGAGAATCTTTGATCGACCTATACAGGATTAACATCTCCTAGGCCTCAAGGAAGGTCATACACGGCGGTGGGGCTCAGAGTGGGCTACCTGGGTCTTGGTTGTTCATCATACTGGTAGCGACCGAAAAAGTTTTAAAAAAAAGAAAAAAAGGCGCGGCTGCCAGGGCTGGGACTCGAATCACGGACCTCCTGCAAATGCTCTTACCACAGCGCTATAGTTTTTTAAGATCGTGATTGCCTCAGGGCGGGCACGATGAATATGTTCTCTAAAGAGCGAGGGAGTCTTTCCCTCTTTCCAGGTTTAACGTCTCCTTGGTTCCCCTAAAGATCCTATACGGCGACGAGCCTCAATCCTGACGTCTGACACTTTTATGTTCTGCGACACACGAGGCAGGGCGAGGATACCATGACTCCTGTATCAGTCGGTCACATTACACTGACACCTATCCAACCAGTTACATGGGTCGTACATAGGACAAATAAATCTGCCGATTAGATCCGCGGACCCCCTGTCTCGAGACCAACGCTCTTCTAGTTAAAAGCCACTCGATCTTAATTTTGAGTGTATTTTTGTCGAGTATTTTGTGAAGTTTTTGTCCGGTGGGAATTACGTGTTTATTATTGGGCCTATGTTTTAAAGTCTCATAAATCATACCTGTCTAGTTATTTCTATATATTTATTTATATATCTTTTTATCTATCTATCTATCTATCTATCTATCTATCTATCTATCTATCTATCTATCTATCTATCTATCTATCTATCGTTATATCTATCTATCGTTATATCTATCTATCGTTCTATCGTTCTATCAATCTGCATGTCTGTTTGTCTGTCTATATACCTACCTAATTTCCTTTCTATCGTATCAGTCTATGTCTCCGTTTATATCTATCTATCGTTCTGTCTATCTATCTATCTATCTATCTATCTATCTATCTATCTATCTATCTATCTATCTATCTATCTATCTATCTATCTATCTATCTATCTATCTATCTATCTATCTATCTATCTACGTTTTATATCCAACTATCTTTCTCATTGAAACAATGCGATTTTAGTGTTCAGATCACATTGTTTTCCTACTCCTTCAAGCTTTTACGTCGCAGCAAGTTTGCACTTTTTGTCGAACTATATGTTGTGCTTTGATAAGAATGTGATTGAAAAATGAAATTTGATCGGTAAGTTGAGAACTCTTAACTTAGTAGGCTACATTTTTATCATTATTAACTCATGTATTTTTGATTAACAGACGTGTACATTAAAACATCCGCGACAGCGTCAAAATATCCTTTGCTCCAGGACTAGCCCCGGTTTTGTTGTTGTTTCTATTTGTATTGTTTTTTTCGCTATCAAGTACACATGTACAAACACGCATTATTCTAGGTGATCATTATCAAATTACAACAAAATTAATATGAACTTCTCAAACACTTTAAACATATTATGAAAAAACAATTCTGCTCATAATTTTTGTGAATTGCATATCGATAACTTAGGCGGGCAGCTCAATTTCAAATGACAATCAATAGGCAGGCGATATGCTTAGTCCAAGGCCTTCTCAAGGACAGACAAGTCAACTAAATTAATGATTGGAATGAACAAATTTTAGTATAATTAGTGTATCAGTGATGTATTTCTCATAAATCATTATGTGAGTTAGTTCACATTGATACTCAGATGGTAATAGTTTGGTCAGCCTACTCAGCCTACACTGCAATTGAATAACGACAAATGATCTAGCTGTTCCTACTTTTTACTTGTATAATTCACTTGGACTCTAAATGCAAATGTGTGTTTTGTTCGGTGACTTTGCCAGCTATTTGTGGAAGCTTTCGGCCTAGTCCTATAAAAAAAAACACCTAGAGGATCATGTCGCACTTGGGTTTGAACAACTTATTCAAAGTCATAATGGGTAAATTGAACATATTTTATACGAGACTTAATTATTGCAAGGCACGCAATTACTTCACTCTTTACGCCATTCAATCTGTTTATCTATATCTTTTTTTTTTTAATTTAGATAAAGGGGGCTTCATCCAAGTTCGTGGATACACAATGTTCCACTTTATGCACTGTGGCACGACGGTTTGGTGTCAGAGGACTCAATACTACTTTATCTTTTTTATGCAAGTGTTATTTGATACACTTGGCAACCAAATGAAGTACCGCACTGTAAGTGTAACAACACGCTCTCCTGGACGTCCTTCGTTCCATTACCAAACAGGTAGCGACGCGTTTGTAATTTGGTTATGATGAGTCATACTGATGAAGTTTCCTAACACAAATTTATAACTAAGTTGCCAATTGTTTGTTTGTCTCGCTGCTTAACGTCCAGCATCAGCACTATCTGTGCTATATTGTGGACGGACCCAAAGATTGGCGTCTGATAATTTTCGTGCTGCCACACAAGATACAGGGCGGGGAGACCTGCACTCCTGCCTCAGTCGGTAACATCAAACTGACACCAACCCAACGAGTAGTGTACAAAATTGGACAATCACAAATTTGACATAATTATCGTGGAATTCGAACCGCGGAACTCCGGAGACCAACGTTCTGCCAATTGGACCAGTTCCCCGTCCGCATAGACCATGGAAATTGGCGCGGATAGGGATTTTGGATTTTTTTTTCTTAGAAAAGAAGGAATTGGAGGCGATTTTAATTTTCTTCTTCTTCTTCTTCTTCTTCTTCTTCTTCTTCTTCTTCTTCTTCTTCTTCTTCTTCTTCTTCTTCTTCTTCTTCTTCTTCTTCTG
>RQTK01000002.1:1607623-1624960 GCA_003991915.1 Elysia chlorotica | reverse complement strand
ACACACACACACACACACACACACAAATATACAAAGAGTTAGCAACCTAAAGAAAAGGGGGCGCGGTGACCCTGGGGTAGAACATTGGCTTCCGAGGCCAAAGGTCTGGGTTCGAGCCCTGTCGATTTTGCCCCCTACTGGTTTTGTCAGTGTCAGTTTAGTGTGACCGGCTGAGACAGGATTCATGGCATCCCCGCCCTGTCTCGTGTGTGACAGCACATAAAATTGTCAGACGTCAGTCTTGGGGCCAGTCCACAATATAGCCTACTAAGTGCCGATATTGGACATTAAAACTAACTTAACTCAACCTAAAGAAAACCACAAAAGACAAAGAAAAAAGAACATACACCTAATTTGTCCAAGTCATATTATACTATGAACATCAAAAGATCAATATTATGTCTATTGAAGTCATATCACAACCATAAAGGTGCCCTCCAATAAATGTGGGCACATTAGCATACAAGGACACAAAACAGACATTTGCACATTAATAATAGCGATAAGTACACATCTCTTTGATCAATACTATTTGCATAAAATGACACATAGAAGAAGAAAAGTTTATTGTAGTGGCAAAGGAGACTGGTGAATCTTTCTATTTTGAAATTTAATAGATCATGAAGAACCATAAATAGGAATATACCTAAAGCTTGTTTTCACAACAACAAAAAACATCGCGCTCACTTTCTCTCTATCATTCTCATACTCCCCCCCTCTCTCTCTCTCTCTCTCTCTCTCTCTCTCTCTCTCTCTCTTCTCTCTCTCTCTCTCTCTCTCTCTCTCTCTCTCTCTCTCTCTCTATCTATCTATCTATCTATCTATCTATCTATCTATCTATCTATCTATCTATCTATCTATCTATCTATCTATCTATCTATCTATCTATCTATCTATCATTATCTATCTATCTATCTCTTTTAATTTTGCCGACTCCATCCGTTTTCACTAGTCCTGGCTCGGGCTGCGCGAGGAGTCCCGTCTGTCGTCGCCAGCGTCATCATCCCTGTCATTGTTCCCGTTCTCTTTGGACTCGTCCTCCCTCTGGCCCGCGTCCCCGGCACCGTTGCTGATGTTGGCCGCCTGGTCCTCCTCCTTCTGTTCCCGCTGAGCCGCAGCGTTGGTGGCGCCTAGAGCCGGACTGCGAGACCGACTCCTGTCCGAGCCTGCAGACTTGGACCGCCCCCGGCGAGGAGATTTAGAGTCGGAGCGCCCCCTGGTGTCTCGGCGCGGAGACTTGGACTGAGACTTCTTGCTGTCGCGACGAGGGGATTTGGATTCCGACCTCTTGCGAGGAGATCTAGACCTGGACCTGTTTAGTGGGGAGGGGAACACAAAAGCAAGGGTTACCATCACCGTCTTCAAAACCTCAATATGTCTCTTAAACACGTGCCAACGCCCTAGCCAAAAGACACCACAAATGTTTTGAAACGTTAAGAACAAGTGACACTATATTGGCTGTGAAATAGCATATTCTACCCAACCACTACATCAACAGTTTTCAACCTAAAAAAAAAAGAACGAGGAAGCAGTCAAACATATCTTATCAAACTAAACCACAATACCTAGGCACCAAACTTCTACAACCTAATCCTATTTTTGAAAACAAAGTATATTAAGAATAAGACCAACTGGAAAGGACATAAGGCTCAAGTTTTCCTAGGGGGGGTCTCGGGGCATGCTCCCCTGCAAAATTTTTAGAAAACCAAGACCATAATAAGCCCTCTGGTGAATGTTTTGAGTTATGTTAGTAAAAAGATACCAGACCTTTTGTGATAAGCATCTAAGACAACACAAAATTGACTTCACCATGACAAACAGACTAGATTTATTTTTTTAATGCATTTTTATCTCAGCTAGGCCAAGAAGTTAATCTCAGCTATACCAAGAAGTAGAACGTATAGTATAGTTATTATAGCAAATCTCTAGACATGTACCAGAGACTATAAAAGATTATTTCACTTTTTGTACTCCTGATAGTAGGCCTACTGTACCAAGTCTTGGAATCCAAGATCGGCTTGTTTTTCTTTGTTTTGTTTTGTTTTTCTGTCTAACCAACACCCCTTTATGACGTAAAAGGAGCATGTACATATTATTCCTCATTATAATATAACCTTTTTGACCCCGAGGTTCGTCAGCTGGGTCGTACGACTCACGCATGCAATAACTTTGGACTGTGCAGGCCTCGCTTCGCTCTGATTGGATGGTGTGGATAAGGTCTGTCGTGTATCGACTCACATGTTCACAAAGATCACAATCTTGCGAGTGCTTGTATTCACTATCCAGTGGTACGTAAATCAGATTTATTAAACATATACTATAGATCTAGATCTAGACAACTAAATGTACTGAAGTGAGCGACTTGTGCTGCCTGTCTGTAAAGACCCGTACGTCTATGCACCGGTGAAACTGATTATTTCTAGATCTATTTCTAAATGTCGAATCTGAGTATACATTTAGGGAAGCCATACATTTAATTCAATTGATTCTTAGATCTAGATCTAGATCTAGATTCTACATAGATCTAGATGAATAGTATCTAGATGTAGATCTAGGCCTAGGATTCTAGAGAATTTCTAAGATTCTAAGTGTAGATCTAGATAGTATTTTAAATTCCAATTTTTTCACTGTCTTCCTGGAAAATCTAATTTTAGCTCTAGATCTAAGTCTTCATAACTGACATGCAAAATCGAAGACCTATCTAGGCACTCCTTGAGTTTCGTGGTCCCTAGCCTGTGCACGATCAAATGGGTCGGTGGGCGGCATTCGATTATTAAAATTGAAAGAAATATCTGCCAGCTGTAGGGCCTACCCCCTGTCTTTTTGTAGATCTAATTTTGTTCTATTGAAATTGAATAATAATTAATATAGATTCTACCTTATAGATCTAGAATCTCTGTTTGTTTTTTGTTGTTTTTTTTCTGGTGTTTTTATTGTATTGGTATGATTTGTTTGAGTCAAAAAGACAGGAAGCGATTTGATACATCATTGTATTCAATTGTCTATTTGAACAAGGTTACAAAACTACAATGCGGGCGGAGAAGGGGGGAGGGACAAACATAAACAAGCACATACAATTGATATGTTAAGCAATTGAAACTTTATCACTGTCTCTCACACTCGCTTGCTCTGTCTGTCTGTCTTTCTCTCTTTTCATAGGTTGACTTACTGTGATGTAATCGAATCCTACCCACTCATCCCTTGAATTTCGCCCACCCACCCATTTGATCGCCCACAGGCTAGGGACCACAAAACTAATGCCCCTATCTAGATCTACTTGTGCATGAGTCATATTTTAAATCTAGAAGTCGAGATAGATAGGCCCCTATGATACATTAAATTTAGAAAAGGATCTAGGTCCGTAAGTACAACCTCATGGTAGGCTTGGGATTCTTGGTACGCCTTGTCATTCGCATTGACATCTAGAGAATCTATCCAGGCTATTGATATTCTTAGAGTTGTAAGCTATGGCAACATTGTACTTAGGGCTTGTTTTAAAGTTTAGATCTAGACCCATCTCTGTAGCCTAGTTTACCTATATTAAAAATAATTTTTTCAATACTGCAAATATCTTCTTGAGATCTAAGAAAAGTAGCTGTTAAACCTTTGCTTAAATTCGGTGGTCTGACAAAAGAATTATTTACTTCATAATCTAGTGAATAGGTTCACAAAGCAAAATTTGGACAGAAACAATAGTGTTTCTAGCAAATGGCATATAAAGGTATAGACACGTTTGGATTAAATCTAGATCTAGGTCAGATGGCATGAAAGTAGTGAAGTTTTATACTACTCTGTTTTAATAAAAAATTTATTCAGGGAACATATTTCGGAATATCGTGTTGTTTTTAGGGATGTGCATGTATCATCATCATGTAATAAAACCTGCAATACATGTTAACTTTAAAAACTTAATTTTAAATGTGGTAGAAATACAATTATTATATTTTTAAACTGATTTTTTTTTTTTTTAGTTTCTTCACTTCAGTTGTGTGAAATTGGTAAGAGTTGCTGACTGAATCTGCACAAAACAAACATAACCTCCATGATGCCAGGCCCAAGAAATGCTCAGAGTAAAGGATGGCCCCAGGATGTAGGTATTGTTGCCATGGAATTGTACTTTCCATCTCAGTATGTGGATCAGACCCAGTTGGAGGAGTTTGACGGTGTGTCTGCCGGCAAGTACACGGTTGGTCTTGGCCAAAGCAGGATGGGCTTTTGTTCTGACCGTGAAGACATCAACACTCTTTGCCTTACAGTGGTGCAGAGGCTAATTGAAAAGAACAACATTGACTATCGGATGATAGGTCGCTTGGAGGTAGGCACAGAGACAATTATAGACAAATCTAAAAGTGCCAAAACAGTCCTTATGCAGCTGTTTGAGGATTGCGGCAATACAGACATTGAAGGAGTCGACACCACAAATGCTTGCTATGGTGGGACATCTGCCTTGTTCAACTCAATAAACTGGGTAGAATCAAGTTCGTGGGATGGTAAGTTTATATCACCTTCCACGCATCTATTTATACCAATTGAATTTTTTTTTTTAATATATAATTGTTTTAAAGCCTCTTCTTTTAAAAGGAAGCAGTGCTGCATCTGACTTGACGATCATTAACTTGGTTAACTTTCTACATCTTGATTCTAAATTTGAATATAAATCAGATTGTATTATTACTATTATTAATTTTTTTAGTCTTTTATATATATCTTCTTAGCATAAAAAAAATATGCACAGTGGGTGTCTGGGAGATATAACTAGTATTATAATTAATGCTTCTTTTGTGCAAGTTCTGCGTAAATTACATCCTACTTTTTAGTTTGGTCAGTTAGGCCTAAATGATTTGAAAGTTTTTTTGCATTTTAAAAAAGCCTAGTTGATCAAAATTCTTATTTTATTATATTCCTAAGCCACATCTATCTTGAATCATTTCATAAATAAAACCTCTAAAGATTGCCTATATGAACTACTTTAAAATTGTAGGTAGTTCATTTTTTTATTGTTTGCTTTTCACTTATAATTATATAAAATTTATGACAGAAACTTTCAGTTAAACACTCTAAGTAGAGTAGTTGCAAGTTTTTGTTTTCACCTTTCTTTGATGGGATTTTTGTGTGTGCATATTTGTTTTGAAACATGCTCTTTTTTAATTTAAAGTATTTTGGGGTTTTCAATCTTCAAACTGTACATCCTAAATGCCAATAAGATACTTATGGAGACAGCAAAATGTCTTCAGAGAAAGCTGTAAATTTAGAGCTTTGAAGAAGCTAGGGCCACACCTATGGTATAAATCTTATACACCACTAAGATGTTTTGGTTGCTTGCACAAATTTAACTGCATCTGTCGATATAGTTATCTACATTTTAATTGATCATGTTTAAAATGTAAAACTTTACTGATTCCATAAGATGGTTTTTTGGTGATTTAAAATCCATTTCCAAATATCCAGGCATCCCCTGTTACATTTTGTGGAATGAACGATCATTTCTATCAGTGAAGGACCTGAAATGAGACAAACACATGTTAGGCTGGCAAATAATTGTTTAGTTCTCTTAAAGAAATAAAATCAGTAGGTACCATTGACAGTTATGATCTCTAATCTTGATGTTGAACGGTCATCAGAGTTTTTTTGTGCAGCCATCTCAAAACCATTGGCTTCTTATCTTTTGTATAGCAAGTTTACTAGTAATGGTACTGTTGAGCCCCCAAGCTGACTTGGCTGACATGATCCTTTGCAAGAGTGTTTGGCCATTATTTTAAATCTTTGAATAAAAAAATCTTTCATATTGTTTAAATCAAAGTTTGTAACATAACAGCTTTTTTTAATCATTTTAAATTTTTATTTTCTTCTACACAGGACGTTATGCTCTTGTGGTGGCAGCAGATATTGCTGTGTATGCATCAGGGAATGCAAGGTGCACTGGCGGTGTAGGGGCTGTTGCCATGCTCATTGGAGCAGATGCACCCCTTATAATGGAGAGAGGTCAGTCAATGGACTTGAAATTTTATATTTTGTTCTGTGTCTATGCCATATAATTGGATTGTAAATGGACATTTTGAAAATATCTTGGTTTTATCATAATTGAAGAATCCATAGAAGGTAAAGTTAGTTATACAAAAAGTAATTAAATAATTGTTTGCTTTTTTCTTTTCAGGTGTAAGAAGTACCCACATGCAACACGTCTATGACTTTTACAAACCTGACATGGCCTCAGAATATCCTACTGTTGATGGGAAGCTGAGTATCCAGTGTTACCTGCATGCATTGGATATGTGTTATGAAAAGTACACATCTAAGGCCATTGAAGCAGGAATCAGAGGTGAATTCATTTTCATAATGATTCTATGATTGTCTTGGTGTCCTCTTCTTCAAAAAAGTTCTCTTTATGTATGGGGCAAGGAGATGGGGTCACAAATTGGTCGCACAATGCATATCCTAGCACTAGAAACTTTTATAACGGGGAACTATGAAAAGGTGTTGGAAGTAAAATGGGGACTGCCTACTGTTTAGCTTTTTTTTCTCTCTTTTTAAACATTCACACTATATTTATGTTGGCCTGTCCTTAGATTTTCACCAGAAAAGGATTTTACTTTCTAAATTAGGCTTTAAATAAGAAGAATTTCTCATTATAAGTAATTCTACAGATTTATTGTAAGGATCAATTTCTACTTAGGAGATATTTTCAGCATAGTTCAAGAAGTAGATATCTATCAACTTCATACTCCATTCTGATGTACATTAATTTCATTCATGGATTATCAATTCAATAAGAAAATTAAAAATTATTATTTAAATTAAAGCGTGCCTCCCCCCACACACACACATACACACCCAAAAGGCTGTTTATTAAGACTGTTTTATATTTTGTTTTCCTATAGATCTTGATTTCTAGATAAGCATTTGATGTGAGAGTCCTCAAAACGTTCAGTAAAAGTATATTATGCCTTTCTCTTTACATACTGAGAAAAGGGTGTTCGACAAAATCATGAAATGCTAAATCACACTTGCTAGAGTATAAGGTAATCATTAGAGTGTTTGATTTATTGCAACCATATCTACATCATTTCTTCCATACCACCCCTTTAAACAAGTTGGACAAGTCTAGTTAATAGTATTATTGACTTAAAAAAATAATTTTTTTTTTTATAAAACATTGGCTTCCAATGTAGGAGGTTCGTGTTGTGAGCCCTGGAAATTTCGCACCCTATTGGTTGGGTTGGTGTCAGTTTAATGTGACCGGCTGAGACATGAGTCATGGTATCCCTGCCCTGTCTTGAAGGCAGTCTATAATATAACCTATTAGTTGGACGCTAAACCAACTCAACTCAATTCCCTTTTAACTTATCCTTTTGGTTGTTCACCTGCCAGATGGAAACAGTACATTGGATATTGCAGATGGAATCATTTTCCACTCCCCTTACTGTAAATTGGTGCAGAAGTCCTTTGCCAGACTGTTGCTGAATGATTTCTTGAGAGACAAAAATCCAGACTTTCAAGGCAGATACTCTGGTCTAGAGGCTCTAAGGTATTTTTTGTTGCATATTGTGCTATATCTACAATTAATGACAGTTTTGTTAGATATCATTACAAACTGGGAAATCTGTCATTTCAATTCCAATCTTTTAGTTCAATTTTGATGAGTAATAAATAATAACCTTTTTTGCCAAAACTTATACTAAGTATTTTAGCCCTTATTGCCAATGGTCAGGTATGAAGTTAAAAGAAAAAAGGGTTTAAAAAAAAAATTTTTTTTTATGCGTTCTGCACATTGGCATCTGTTACCTTTATGTAATGCACACAACTACTTGCTTAACCCAGTAACATGTAGGAAGGATATTAAAAGCACAATACCATTTTTCTACAAAATGCCTTGTGTGATCCAGTCCGCATGTCATTATCATGTAATAGGTGTGACCAAGGTGTACTGATCCTAGTTAAGGAAAGGTTTCAATCTTATTTTGTTCCTTTTTATTGGTAAGCTCTAGGGCAACATTTTTCTATGCCATATAACTCTTTTCAGAGATATCAAGCTGGAGGACACATATTTTGATAGATCTGTGGAATCTGCTGTCATGGGTGCAAGCAAAGAACTGTTTGCCACCAAAACAAAACCTAGTCTGCTCGCTTCTAATCAAGTTGGCAACATGTATACAGCATCACTTTATGGAGGCTTGGCCAGTTATATATATAGGTATGTTGCTATTCAAATGTATGTACATGTATATTGTTGTTGATTGCGAAATATAAATTTTAGGAGTAAGCAGAAATGTTAGAAGATGTAGTGTTGAGGAAGAAGGAAAAACAATTTGCAGTACAGTGATATTTTATTTCTTCATTAATTAATTATTGAAAGTTTGAACAGTATTCTGTGTTCCAGCATATGTCTCCTTTTATTGTTATGTGCCGCCATTTGAAATTAATGATCCCAAAAAGGTTTCCATTAGTTACAGCATGAAATGCAGTTGATTTTATCTTCTGTTTCAGTCAACAAAGTCCTCATGGGATATGGAATATGAGGTTAGCTTATCTTTTTAGCTTTTTTTTCTCATTAGTATTACTTCAATCTTATTCACAGTGAGAAGCTTGAGTCCATTGCAGGGAAAAGAGTCATCCTCTTTTCCTATGGCTCTGGTTTAGCTTCCTCCATGTTTTCATTGAGATTCTCGTCTGATAAATCTTCTGGAGGAGCACTGGCCAGTCTAGTGAGCAGCTTGAGTGATGTCAAAGAGCGTCTTGATGCTCGCAACTGTGTTCCACCCCAGGAGTTTGACAGCAACATGAAACTGCGGGAGCAGACCCATCACCTAGGTGAGTACTTTGCAGCACTCCCATTTATGATTAAAATGATTCTTATGCAAGTTTATTTTCATGCAGGAAAGTAATTTTTTTGTCGATAAATAAAATTAACGTTATCGGTTGAAATTAGTACATGTATTTGTTTATATATTGGTTTTAAAATTTAAAACTGTTATTTTTTCACTTTAAAAGATTGCGATTTCTTTTACTGGCATACTTCACATGTCCTTTTCTTGTGTGCCAATTCATTGAATTATAATACATGAGTTCTACATTTATTGGCAGCTCCCTATGTTCCAGTGGGTAGTGTATCTGTGCTGACTCCAGGCACTTGGTACTTGACAGAGGTGGACAGCATGCACAGAAGGAAGTATTCTCGGCAATCATCCGCACCAATGGATGTAGACGAGTCAGTCATACAGGTCAGGGAATGAATTCTAGCAGTCTTGTTGATTACCCCATTCCAATAAATAGAGTTTTCTTTTGATGATTTCTTTCTTTCTCTTCAAAATTAATCGAAACATCGTTCATATTTCCCTTTTTTTAATTGGGGGAGGGCATTTTAGAGGTTACACTCAAAATAGGTTTTTTATTTCATTGTTACAATTTTTTTTTCACTGTTTTCTTATGCATGTACTGAAGTTTGGTGTTTGATCATTTTTCATTGCCCCTAGGAAGGGACTGCTTTCTGTTGTTTTGTGTTTTTTTGTTTGTTTTTTATTTGCAAATTGTCAAATCAATGAAGACGTAAAAATGTTCTGAATAAGTTTATTTCAATTCTGTGAATGAAATATTAGTCCCATAGATTGAAAAAGAAAGTCTTAAAGTTTATGATATATTATGTTACTTTAGAATTTAGAATTTTTACTGAAAGTTTCCTGCATGCCTATTGACTTTGCAACATTTTTACCATAAAACTATTATAATCATTTCTTCTTCTCCAGGGCAAACAAAGCAGCAATCTTTCAATGCAGCAGTCAGCCAATGGTGTTGGGAATGCCAGCTAGTTTAGGTTTATGCTTAGTGTTGTGAGATTCATTTTTTCAATCAAAAAGCTTAATTGATCTCCGTTTTATGTAATTCATTCTTCGTTGTACTATTTTTTTAAATATGCGTTTTTTAGAAATACTTAAGATTTTTAAATTTTATGAATGTATCTTTAATGTGTGTGTGCAACATTGTCAAATGAAAAGTTTTTATTTGCTTATATGGTTATATATTCTGGAGCAATATCAAATCTGTGAAGAACATCCTAGGAAATAAAATATCTATAGTGTTGACAGAAGAAAAATCTAGTGATATTTGATATGATTTACATTTTTTTGATTTAACAAAAAAAGAAAAAAAAGGCAACACAGCTGATTAAGATTATTTATAAAAAATCTTAGTTACCTAAAAGGAAATAGAATAGTTAGGGCCTTAAAAACTTTTTTAAAGCAACCCTTAAACACTGTTCACATCCAAAAGTATATGCCTGTCTCACCACTGTTTAACACCTAAATTAAAGCTAGACTGCCACTAGTCTCACCTAATTGTTCGAACAATTTCAACATAACACCTACAATTAAAAAAATTCGAACTATTTTTCTACACTCTTTGTACCTGCTGAAATAAGGCCATATTCTGTGCTGTCCTTATATCAGTTTCCATTCTAAATAATTTACACAAAAATAGAAATTCTGTTTTGTGTTTTTAAATATATTATTAGTACTATATTGGCTTTGTCATTAGGCAATTTTAATCAACATACAGTTATACATGTTTGTTTTGTTGTTGGTTTTTTTTTTCTTCTTTTATATAACATTTTTAGCGGCTGTTTTTTTTTTCCTTTCATACTATATGATTCAGACTAGAGATTATGTGAATCTGCAATAACCTTGTATAAAAGATACAACATTACAGAATTCTCGTTCTTCTGCCATAACCAAATGTGATAAAGGTTTAGTTGAGATTTGTATATAATAAATATTGCTTAATGTTCATTAATTTTGTTATGGGCTATATATTTATATTCAGACTTAAGTAGCTTGTGAATTATTAATTTCCACTTTTAACTTTAGGACATTTATATGCTCACACCTTTTTCACAGCTAACTGTGCCATTATTATTTATATTCTTTTGTAAATGAATAATCAAAAATGTTATCTATAAGAAAATCCCTTTAACTTACTTTGTAGTTAAATGCTATGTATGTTATAATTTTTATATTACCTTGGTCAATCCTTTTTGTGTATTCTTTGCATATCTTTGTGTATTTGTTGGTGAAGAATGAAATAGCTTTATGCAAGCAGAAGTGACTCAAAATGATTTTCACATTTTCATTTGTATGCTTAATTGCTAAAAAAAAATGTTAAAAAATAGAAGCAGCATGCATTATCTTGGCATAAATATTTCCAACTGTCTCATTTCATTTGAATACCATTTGTGGTACTTGATCAGCTTGTACATGTAGTTGGTAGACAAGTATTTCCCCTCGCAGTCTTACATAGTTCAATCAAATCTAACCCTTATCTTTTTTTCGTTTTCTTTCCCTATAAAAATTAGATTCATATCATTCTACTATTGTAAGTACAGAGCTGTATGACTTAAAAGAATAAGTTTTTGTGATTTGTTTTCCTTTAGTTTAATTCATTTGTATATGCTCTTTGCACCTCTCCAACCACTTTTAATTTCCATGGTAGCAATGATTTGCCCACAGATTTTATTTCTTACAACACTTAAAAGTTGGGACCAACAATCGTTTTGGTCTATTACTGTGTTCAAACTCTGCTGTGAAATATATTTTTCTGCTGTTACAAATTTTGAATTAAAAAAAAAAATTTCTTTTTCTCTTCATGTATTAAACACCTGTTCTATTGCTTGAAAAATCCTATTTTTGTTTTTCACCCACCTAAATTGATAAAATGGCTGTTCATCAATAATAACTTCTATTGTGTCATGAATCATCTTGCATTGAGATATTTTTATGTCTCTTTTTCACAAGCCATATACTTGTATTAGGTAATACATGTACTAAAAAAAATCAATAACTTTGTTAATGATCATAGCAAGATATGTTGCATTGTGATTGCACTTAGTGACAGGAAAGTGGCTCAAATTATTGTTCTATTCAGATTTAAGAACCTGCATGGGTTTTTGGCTTTGAAGCCAAGCTGTTACCTTTTTGCAGCACATCAGTGAATCTCAAGCTGATAGTCACATCTGGTCATTTGGTTCTTTACAAACTTGGTCCAAAATTTGTTATAAAGCAAAGATAGCATTAAAAGGGTTATGTGATATGTTATACTATCTAATCTCTGACAGCACCACTTACAGAAATTCCCCCCTCCACGCAAGTATGTAATGTAATATGCATTGGCTCATTGTCAAATATTTTTGTATTCATTTTTTCTTTTTTATCTATAACGAGCGATGGGATTGTTAAAGTTTTACTGTTATATTACAATGAGTCAAGCTGAAAGATACCATGTTAACTAGCAAATTCTCAAGGCATGTGGAGGATTGAAATTCTAGTCTTTCTAGTACATGCATAGGCTAAGCAGCTTGCTGAGCATTGCATGTATTTTTTGTATTATGGCATTTTTTTGTAAATACATTTTTTAGTTTCAAAGACAAAACTTTTAGATGTGATATTAAGCAATTTTAGTAACAATAGTAACAGTAGTGAATTAAAAGTTTTTTTGATTATGGGATTCTATTTTGTTTGTTTTCTATTTTAGTTTTTTTAATCCATTAATTTGCATTATACTTAGTTTAAGGGTTATATTAAGAAGTCTATATCGAATAGCAAGAATCTTGTCATGTGGCTTTAAATGTGTTCCAAATAAACACACTTTTGTTTCTAGTGCTCTTAAGTTTCATGTTTCAGAGCATGTTTAGTAATTCTGTTATGTTGTGATACAATTGTTACAATTCAGATACAAAAAGTTCTTTATTTCTATGTGTAGCTTTGCTTTTTATTATTTCATAGTAAAACTAACAAAGATCTTACCTCTTTTTCTGGTCAATGAATCTTTTCTATTGAGATTCATGTTATCTTTCTCCCCACTTACCTGCCTCTATTTCCATAATATATTTGTTTTTTATTGTCATGACAACTCTTTCAGAACTTCAATAAATATTTCTTTGAATTATCAGTGTTTTAAGCACAAAGACACAGTCTATCTAGTCGCAATAGATGACAAATTGGTTGCCAAAATATCTCGGCATCAAAACCAACAATGATGCACTGAAATTAATGGATATATGTATGTGTATATTATTCTTTTAAATTTTCATAACCACATTTTAAGTCTTCATGTGCTTTTAGCTTTGAAAGAAATTATATGGTAATAAACTTTGGTTACCTTTTTAATCTTTTTAAAGCATTGTTTTTAGTTGTAATGTATTGTCTAAGACAGTTGATTTTTTTGCTACCAGAATGTATTCATTTGTAATCCAAAGGCGTTTTTTTAATTGCTACTAGCTTGATTATGTGAAAGCAAAAACAAAATGTTGCATTACCTAATAAAGCATACAAAGGTTTAGCATGCCAGTGCAGTATAGTTCAGGCACCAAATTCTCCGTAGGCATGAGGTGGGCTGAGACTTTGAGAATTTGGGTGTGAGGCAGAGAGTAGCCTCCTTCCTGTCACTTTGTTTTAAATGAATTTTGCGTTCCACAATGTGACAAATTGAGATAAGGCAGGGAAAGCGATAGAACTCTCTGCAGTTTTATGAAGTCTTTAATTAAGGCTGCCCATGATGTTTCTTTAGAATTATCACAAGAAGATGGAAATGCAAAGGAATAAATCTTTATACATTGTTTATCAGCATTTTTCTCTTTTTTAAGAAAATCTTGAGTTTCAGACATTGTAGTGGCCTTAGTAAAGTGAAGATGATTTAGCTTGCACATATAATAATATACAGAGCTGTACAGAAAATCGAGGTCTTATTTTTTAAAGAAGAGGAATAAGTTATTTTAAAGTAGAAAAGAAACAATGTATAGCAAATAGGTTTCATCACCATACGAACAACAAAATTGTTGAAAATATTATTAAAGAAATCTTCTTTTCAATGTTAGGAAAATACTTCTTTGAGCAACAGTCTGCATGGCAGAAAGGGAAGAGCACTTTCAGATCCCATGTAATGACAAAACGAAATCAAAGCTAAGCAGAATGTTTGCTGAGGTAATTTGTCAATTGCTCCTAATAAAGATAGTTGGCTCAATCAGCAGAATGCTTTCTTAACGATCCTTGTACATGTATCTGGAAGTGTTGTTGCTTAGAAAATTAATTCAGAAGATTTACTATATTAAGTGCAGTATAGGATTTTAACTTTTCCATGTTATCAACATACAGATATGTATGCCAAACAACATGTACGTTGTCAATTGCTCCTCGATAGAGAAAATGTGGGAATTTCTAGACACTCTTAGACTCGCATCACTTTTCATCTGAAGTCTTGTGATTTGTGACCAACTGAAATTTGCTTTTGATTTCAGCGATTGTTAGTAACTGCCTGCATGTGAAACTTGGGATTCTTTGTCACAAAATCCTGTAGCTCTTTTAACAGCACTATATCTTCTGATATACAGAATCACAATATTATTTTAGGTATTGTTCTCTACTATTTATGGTTATTATAGTTTGCAGGCTTTTTTATACAAACAATACCGAAACAGAATTTGGCCTCTCAAAACCATCAGATTGTTGGGCAAAGTATTAATTTCCTCTCTTGGTATATTTTATTTCAGTACTATACAATAAGTTGGTCATCTCTTCTGTACAAGTTTAAGGACACGTTTAATAGTCTTTGGGAGGGAGGCCTGGAGAATAAAAAATGTTTGGAGGATTGAAAGTGTGTTCTTTGCGACGTTAAGACACTGATTTGAACAATGTAGAGGTAACCTTGGGGAGATCGAGAAAAATAGAAAATGTAGAATTTTAAAGTACAGTAAGAAGTTTACAAATCTATATTATGTTGGGAACAAAAACAGAATGTAGAATGGCTATGCATATAAAACAGAACGGGAGGGTCATAGTTGTAACATTTGTTGTATGCTGTTGTCAAGGTGCATGAAATTTTCAGGGGACATCAAATATGGAAAAAAAAATTATCGTGTGCATTATAAAACCTGCGAAACCTATGGGTGTCTTCTCTGAACTCGAAGCTCTTCCACTGAGATGAAGATTAATTTCATTTAAAAAGGAGAAAAATCGAATTATATTTCTTACTAGCCATGGCAACGCCAGATAGGCTACAGCGTCCAACTCTAGGCATTTATTATTTTTGATTAATGTATATCTGTACTGATAGTGTCTATCATGAGAAATTCGAAGAAAATATTTTTGGATTGTTAACACCCAACATCGGAAAATATTTTATATTGCGGATAGGTACCAAAAATAACATCTAGCGATTTTGTTATTACAGAGGCAGATCGGAGGTACTGGTATTCCTGTCTCAGCCGACCAAATCAGGAGGAAAAAAAAACACATTTCGATCGGAAATCAAACCGAGAACTTCCCAAATTTTACAGTAAAATAACAAATGAGCCAGAGAATTTTAGAGTTATGAAACTTAAAACACCAAACGCCTAATCACTTTTTTTAAAACAAAAATTAACGAATTAATAAAACTAGAAATGTATAAATTAAAAAAAAAACGAACAGACAATAATTAGTGCTCCCTTGAACAACAAATAAATCGAAAGTGCTATAAATACAAATTATTTTTATTTTCTAAGTGCGTGCGCAAATTAAATTTTTAATGGGCATTGTGCACCGTTTTCTTAGAACGCTTCGTTTATTATTAATTCTGATTATAAATTATTGAGCCTATTATTAAGTTCCAAAAGTTATAGACCCTGAAGATACACAATTTTTTTTAAATTCAGGACAGTTTAAATTTAGCTGTAAAACTTTAGTTTTGTCCATCCTACAGTCCCCACGAATTTCGTGGGTTCCAAGCTAGTGTGATAATATTACATATTTTTGACTGATCGTAGATTTCAATTCAGGGGCCCCCAGAGTGAAAAACTAACGCTCTACCACTTACGTCAATATTATTGAGTTTTAAAAACAATGTAATCTAACATTATCTCCCCAGTCGACAAGAGCCCTCCTCAGCGCTTGCCTGTCATATTGTAGGGTGCACTCCTACCGGTTCCTCTTAACGAGTGTGTGTGTTTTGTGTATCAGAATTGCTTGGTAAGCTTAATACAAACAGAATCGCACCTGGACTGTAGACCTCCAACAATGAAATTACATGTAAAGTCCAAACTGTTAAGAAACCACCATGTCTCTTGATATTCCTTTGTGTATGCTTTTATTTATCGTATAGAAAAAATACTTAAAAATTGCAAAAGGTTACAATATACCTCGGCCCTTCTTTACTATGTAGGCCTACATGTAACACATGATGTAAGTGTATACTACATGTAAATTATGTAGGCTGAAAAAAAAGTGTATGCGTGTGCAGAGAGGTTGATGGTCTCCATTCCATTGCTTTGTGGCTGTAAGACGATGCTGTTTGAAAGATATTTTGACATTTAAAAAAATAGTACATGTATTTACGCTGTGGTCAGGATTATACTTTTTGTGGGCCACAGCCAGAGCAGAGTATAAAAATGTATTATGTTCAGATCAATTGGGGGGTGAATGGTTTTCAGCGACTGAGCACGCTCAAACCACGAACACCAGGCATGCATGAGAGGCTTACTCGTGTTACTATGTTCACATCATATCGTTGTCATGTAGTGATGTACATATTTAATGTAGTGTCATCAAAATTTTCAGCATGGTTATAACAGTTATGACCAGACAGAAAAATAAAATGCTCTAACCACTGCTCCGCCTTTCCTACAACGGTATCTTTTCTTTTCTTTTTAACCCTTTATATACCCCATTTCCATGTTTCGAATCTCCGAACTTTCTTCAATCTTTCCTACCCTGTTTCATCTTTTTGTTGCCGTTGTTGTTGTTGTTGTTGTTGTTGTTGTTGTTGTTGTTGTTGTTGTTGTTGTTGTTGTTGTTGTTATTCTAGTTTATTGCCGGTGTCCGTTTTGTTGATGTCGAGGTCCTTACTGTATCGGTACTGGTTTATTTGTACCACTGATAATTATATAATCTCCGTGTCTTCAGCCAGGGGTTTGAGTTTGTTGCCCAACGTCACATGTCAGCACAATGTAGACTATATTGTGGATGGGTCCCAAGACTAACGTCTCACAATTTTACGTGCTACCACACAGAGACAGCGTTACTATAAAGACACCATGGCTCCTGTCTCTGCCGGACTGACACCGACACACCAAGTAGAGGACAAAATTGGACACATTTTTTACCATTCGTGGATGTCGAGTCAGGGACCTCCACACTGGGAAACCAACGCTCTACCACTAAAGTCAGTTAGACACCTCGGTAAATCTGTTTTGTTGTTTTATTATTTGTTTGTGTGTGTGTGTGTGTGTGTGTTTTCCCTCCTTTATATGATTTTAAAGTTGCAAGTTCAGAAACAGTAACAATTCGGAGAGAGAGAGAGAGAGAGAGAGAGAGAGAGAGA
>RQTK01000002.1:1595780-1607566 GCA_003991915.1 Elysia chlorotica | reverse complement strand
GGGAGGGAGAGAAATAGATAGAGATTGGTTGGTTGATTGATTGATCAATTATATTGATTCGATTGGCTTCTCACCTTTTACAAACATGACAAGTATTAATATTTTACAACGTGAAAGAAAAAAAAGTAGCAGAATAGAAACTCCACTTTTGATTAGCTCTCTCAGTCCTTTTATCCAATTTCTGAAGCTTTTGATGCTTGGTACTTTTAGTGATAAATAATGTTACAATTTGATAACTAATACTGGTAGTTTTCAGTCAAAGCAAACAGGGTAATTCGTCTACATATAAAAATAAACATTCACAAATCAGGAAGAATAATTATAATTCACCCAAAATAACAATTCATTTTATCAGGATAATGAGGAACAAAAACTTCAACACACAAATGACTGGCATCTTATATCAATGTTTTTTTTTAGTTTCAACACATGCGGGAGATAGTTGGCAACATTTGAAAAAAGATAACTGTTTGACACAAGGACACTTAATCTGCTTCTATTTTGAAAAAAGATAAATGTTTGACAAAAGAACAAATAAACTACTTCAATTTATAATTGAAAAGTATTTAAGAGAGATGAACATAGATCAAATATCCTAATATATACATCTCCTTTTTCTAAATTGTATACTGGCCCCATTTGCAGAAGTATCTTTAGAATGTCTGAAATGTGCCAATTCATCTCTGATACACCAAGCCGAAGTCTTGCTAAAGCAGTTTTTAGGTTAATTGATAACCCTTTATCAACAGATATATTCGTACTTTGATCAATGGATAAACTGGCATACCGAGTTTGCTTAAACACGTCACACAGTCTTATTTTAAAAACATTGCAGAAATGAGTTTAATTGTCAAAATATTCAAACACCCAGACATGGCCAAATCCATTTGAACATAGCATTATTATGTTTTATATAAGTTACCCAATATTTGACTTTCTCATCATTGTTTTTTTTTAAAGCACTGATAGGCTTGTTTGGGTATCAAATATATGGCATTTTTAACAATCTTAGCCAATATTTTAAGCAGCGAATTTTAATATTAATGTGTAGTGGAAACCTCTCTCTCTCTCTCTCTCTCTCTCTCTCTCTCTCTCTCTCTCTCTCTCTCTCTCTCTCTCTATACATAAAGAGCAGTATTTGAACAATGCATTGAAAAAAATGTTTAAAAAGCGTTTGGTGGTGGTAGTGTGAACTTGCTCTATTCCTGTGTACTCACGAGTGCCCCATAGCTCACTGACATAGGAGAGAATACTGTACTTTAGAATCAAAAAGTTTAAACAATATTTTTATATCCAGACATGTTAAACTCTCAGACATTTTGTTAATTCATAACTTACCTGTTTGGTCTTGCTTACTAGCGTTGAAGTGTAATTTGTGAGAGCTCATACCAGACGTAAATTTTATTCCAAGATATTTGTACGAGTTAAAAATTAGATCTTTTAAACAGATTGGTGGATCTGTGTTATTTAACTGGAAAATGTCTTTGGAAAAGTATAGCACTTATCAATCTTAATATTATTGCTTTGAGTAACTTTACTAGGAAGTAATTATTTCATTTCTCGCCAAAAGTTGGATGAGTTTTTCAAATTGGTGTATCTATGTAAACCCAGATTTCATATTTACTTCATATTTTCATAAGGGTAACCCCCTTTTATAATAAAAAAAACCCTACTATTTTGTTTTTATCGATATTGACTGATAGTCCCAATCTTGAAGTCTGGTTGCGTAGCGTACCAAGCTTTTGCTGGAGTCTTACTACGGTGTCAGAAACAAGTATTGAGTCATCGGCGAATAGAAGATGATGTAGGATCTGTTTATCTCATGCTTGATTTTCTACATACACTGAGTGACAATTCTTTAATAAATATGCAGAAAAATAGTGGACTTAGGGGACATCCTTGTCTAACGCCAACAGGGCACTCAAAATACTCTGATATTTCGAACTTTTTTACGGCTGATGACACTTGGTTGTTTTTTTTTCTTTTACTGCATTCAGCAGTTTGCATGAGGCCCCGTTTCGATTCAAAATGTTTAGAAGTGCTTGTCTATTAACTGAGTCGAAACAATTACTGTAACCTTTGAGGTCATGTGTACGCTTAGACTGTAACCAATGAATGCCTTTTGAAAACTGTTTCACTGTCACGGTTTAGAGGGCATATAGTCGATGGTAGAGAACCATTCTCTAAAAGCTGCTTGCAAGAAAGTATACCACTAATCAATCTTAATATTAATTTGAGTAACTTTCCTCGGAAGTAATTTAATTTCTCGACAAAAGTTGGATGAGTTTTTCAAGTTTTTTACATAAAGAGAAAACTTATCTGACGAATACAGATCTCTTATATTTTTTCAAAAGGGGCTTAGACTGAGCTCTGAGTGTCAGGTAGTTAAGTGTTTATAAAGCTGTTTTAATGTTTCACGATATTTACGTAGATATTTCCTGACTCTTTACTTACTCGCAAGGCACTCTTTATCAAACCAATTTAATTTTTAAAATGAGATTCCACGACTAGTTGTTATATTTTTCTTCACGGAACGGGCACAATCGCAAAGCATAGTAGTGAAATTGTTAACAGCAAGGTCCGAACTTGTGTCTACTAGTTTGTTAAGGTTCTCTAATGTTGCTTGTCGGAACGGTGATGTTAACTCAGTGACAAAGCCTTGGCTTTTCTCCTGATCACAAACTATTTATTCATGACTTTTATAGGCTACATAATCATTTTTCTGAAAGTCTGACTCGTATCACAAGATATTGAAAGTAGACTGGCAAGTGCCAAGAACCAATACGACTGTGTACATATAAATTGAAGAACGTTTTTGCAATACAATAAACATTCAGACACACAGAAATAATCAATCACGCTATTTCCATACGTAGAGACAAAGGTGAAAGCTCCCTTTGCATCTCCATCCGTCATACTATTAAGAATGACTAATTCGAGTTCAGTAAACGTGTCTAGAAGACTGTTGCCAAAAAGCATTTGATGTTATATCTTGTGATTGTCTTTTTAAGTCTCCGTATTGAGCAGTGGGGGTATGTTGTCAAGAAATTTGTCTTATACTCATGGGTCCACCAAGGGCTGTGCATTCGAGGTGCGGGCGTTTACATCACCACAAATAATTCAGCTGGGTTCTTTACATAAGAGCTTGAGTCGACTCACATAGTTTTCTAAGATTTTAATTCCATTTTCACAGTTAAGGTTGCATAATGAGGCAACTGGTATGGGGGAATGTAAGCTGAAAATGAATAACATCGCGAGTGTAGTCATTAAGTAGATTAAACTTCACTGTGATGACATTGTCCAGGTCGTTTTTTCATTTCAGCAACAACGTTGGCTACAGAGTTTCTCACATACACGATGATTCCTCCTGAATAGCGGCTATGTTTGGATAACTTTCTAGCAGGAGTGGATAATTTTTTGTAACCTTGAAATAAGTCGTAAGTTCTACCTCAAAAGGTCGTGTGCGCTGTTCAGAATTTCATGATGAGAACCAATGTCAAGCTATTGATTTTCGATGAGATACGTGATTGATGCTATCTCCTTATCTCACTCGGCTACACATTCTTTCAACTCGTTTAATACCTTCCTTAGAGGGGATACAGTAAGTTGTAACTAGATCGTTCACGTTTTTCATACAGGTACTCTCCGCAGTGGTTTGGAGTCGGATGCGTCGATACTGCAGGAGCTTTACGGGGAAGGACCTAGGTTAGTTTCAACATCCCCACAGACAAATAAATTCTGTTGTGCTGTGTTTGTTATGAAATTTGCGACACAATATTCAGCAAAAGCACACCACAGTACAATTACAGGGATTAGGAGTCTTTTGTTAAAGTCAGTGAAAAGGGGACATTCTTTGTCATTACTTAAAGGTGAAGTCGGTCCATAACTGCCTTGGACAAATAGGCTAATCTCTCGACACCACTGATTTATGGTTGACATGAGTTCACTGCAGTAATTTATTAGTATCCACAAAAATAATCTAGATGAAACATTGTCTGAATTGTCTAATAACTTTTTTAGCTGAATGTTCAATGGTTAAATAGAAAGTATCATACGAATGTCCCCACTGTCCCGTTCAAGAAGATATAATTTTGACAATCCAAAACTTCGAAATCATGCATAAATGGGCTTATTAAAAGGTTGATTTATTAGATACAAAAACTAGTACTCAGAGAGAGAGAGAGAGAGAGAGAGAGAGAGAGAGAGGAGAGAGAGAGAGAGAGAGAGAAAAAAGAGAGGGGGAGAGAGAGAGAGAGAGAGAGAGAGAGAGAGAGAGAGAGAGAGAGAGAGAGAGAGAGAGAGAGAGAGAAAGAGAAACGTAAGAGATAAAACAGAGAGAGCAACATAGAGAGAGAGAGAGAGAGAGAGAGCAAACGATAAAAATGCTATTGTTAGGGAAAAAAAACAAACAAAAAAAAAAACAAAAACAACAACGTTGGCATAGCAAGAGCTATGATAACTTCCAAGTTAAGGTCACAAAAAATGAAGACTGTTTAATAGGCGGTTATGTTTGGAAAAATATTCTCTGCTTACTAGCCTTAGATGAGGGGATAGTTTACAAGATAGTCAATCATTGATTTTATGCAAAAGTTCAAAGCTCCTCTCACACAACCGTGTTATCAATTGTGGTAGTTTTTCCGCCAATCTGGACGTCATACAATATAATTACCATCCTCTGTGCTTTGGACAGAGGTAATTATTTTCCAGCCATAATGCACATGGCCAAAGTTCTAACTTATCTCTTTTTGTCTTGGTTCATTGATATTTTATGACATGGGTACTCCACAATGTGGACTTGCTGAAGATAAAGTGGGTTTTGCAATTACAAGAGTATTAACAAAGCCACTAATGTTATTTTATGGATGATCCATTTTTTTTTTACTCTCGAGCCTTCTTAGTATTCCATTCACAATCTTTGGATAAGACTAACGATTTTTTATGTTAATACGCCTGACAAAAGAGTGCGTGCAATATTGTGTCATTAACCGATTAGTTAATTACCCTATGTATAATATCTAATTTAATTATAATGTCTAATTTAAGTTGTTCTACCCAAAAAAACTCACTCTTTCTCTCTCCCTCCTTTCCCATCTGTTTTCCCTTTCTAAGTTCCGAAAATTTGTCATACCTCTGGCATGGAAAGTTATTACATGTAAAGATAATCGTACAAAGGCCCTGTTAATTATTTATTTGTGAATGTGACTGATACGTTTCTAAGCATGCAGATTCATTTTGTGACCTTGTTACTTCCACAACATAGACTTCTAAACCAAAGGTAAAAACAGGTATATTTTTTTTTATTTTGTTGAATACATGTCTAAATTGAGTTGTTATACCCAAAAGAAACTCTCTCTCTCTCTCTCTCTCTCTCTCTCTCTCTCTCTCTCTCTCTCTCTCTCTCTCTCTCTCTCTCTCTCTCTCTCTCTCTCTCACACACACACACACACACACAAATATACAAAGAGTTAACAACCTACATACCACACAAGACAAAGAAAAAAAAAAGATCATACACTTTATTTGTCAAAGTCATATTATACGATGAACATCAAAAGATCAATTATGTCTATTGCAGTCATATCACAGCCATAAAGGTGCCCTCCAATAAATGTGGGCACATTAGCATATAAGGACACAAAACAGACATTTGCACATTATTATAAGCGACCTGTACAACTCTGTTTGATCAATACTGCTTGCATAAAATGACACATAGAAGAAACGTTTATTGTAGTGGCAAAAGAGACTTGCTAATCTTTCTATTTTGAACATTCAAAAATCAAGGAGAACCATAAATAGGAATACACCTAAAAATTGCTTTCACAAAAAAACACAAATTTGTTACATGGAAAATGTCATTGAGTATGTGCTATGAAATATTATGAAGATCATGGAGTAAACATCAACATCTGTGAAAAACATGGTTTTAAATTTATAACATGTTTTTTAATTCATAAAGTTCTTTTTGTCTATGTCAAAATATACAAAAAATTAATGAACCTGTATTGTTTCCAGTATGTGAGAGACTGTATAGTATTGATAGTCCACCAACCAAGCTCACTGTAAATGACCACTATCTTGGACTGCATTATCACATGAGTAAGACATTATAATAAGAAATTTTTTCAAAACTGTGTTCCTTTAAAAGCCGACGTGTCACCTGTCTGCTAGGTGGTGCTCTAAATTTTTAATTATTCCTTTTTACATCGCAAAAGTTTGATAATTTGGATGAAAAGATTTTGATATGTAGGAGTATTTTGAGACATGAGGAAATTACATTAACTCATTTAGGGTACATGAATTCGAAAAAAATCCCAATAAACCTCACCACGCTAAGATTGGAGGACAATAATTTTATCTTCACCAGAGCTGTACCTCATATAATCTACTATTAGAATATTATTTTACGTCTCTAGATACTCCTAAAACAGCACTCAAAGCATAATGAAATCAGTAAAACGGATTCCACATATTTTTTAAGTTTTAAAAAAGGTATATTAATTTTTTGTCTTTACTTCACTCTTTGCAACAGGCAAAATCAGCTATGGTAGCACAAGTAATATATAATATACTCTAGACATATCATAGCAATAGATCCTCACGATCCAAGTGATGGCCATGAGCAAGCCACATGAAAGATATTGATTTTTATAAACAATGGCTTTATTGAGGATATTATAAAAAATCTTACACAGTTTGGTATTGGCTTACTCTCATTCCTCTTGGAAACTTTAATTTGTTTGTTTCACGTGTTTCATGTTGCTTCTTGAAAGCTTTTATCAGGTATCAGTAAAATATTAGGAAATGGGGTATGTGTGTGAGTGTGTGAGAAAATATTGAAATTAATAGGATGTGTTGAACAACATTTCAAAGTCTTACCTTGGCTTTATTCTTAAAAAAAAGATGATACATGTATTGTTTCAAAAGGAATGGAAAACTGATACATAAACATCCAGTCAGAAATATACACACTTTCATAAAAATGTTAAAGGATAACAACGACTGGGAACAATCTTTTCTTAAAACAGAAGCATGAATGAAGGCATGTAATTTCAATTTCTTCCCGACATCGATCTGTTTTCAGTTATTTTCAGAAATGTATATCTTTTATCATAATATATAGTATATATAAAAATGTTTAAAAAAATGTTTGAGACAAAAATAAAGAATAAAAATAGCATGAGGCAAGTCATCAATACAGTCTCAAATATAAATTTATGGAGCAGCTTCTTACTTGCTGCAAACTCTCCTGATACGTCCTAGTTGGCATTAAAAAAAAGATTTCATGAGGTCTGTGGAATGTAAACATATAAACCTAAATAACAAAATTGACTTTAAAAGTAGGTCCAGTGTAAGAAATTTATGGTATGCATTCTTCTTTCATTATTTCATTGAGTCTTATTTGTTTAATAGATTTGAAAAATTAAATTTTTGGCCCAACTCTTTTTGTATAACTTTCTATCTGCATTTTTTTAGAAAAATAATCAATATACATATTTCATAATACAATAAAAATACAGAAGGACAAATGATTATCAACAGAAAAAGTATGATGTAAGATGTACACAGTTTAAAACCCTGCATTATTGACCAGGAAAAACTTATGCTATGTAACTTAAGTAATATATATCTGCATCCATCAAAAACCACGCTTTAAAGCGTTGGCGATCATGTGCCTCTACACTTCCCAATCCTTTGCTGGTTAAAACTTGAGTAATATATCTCCATCCATCAAAAATCATGCTTTATTATATTCTTTGCTGCTTTATGTGCCTCTGTCACCTCGACATTCATCCTTATTGTTAGTCCGTCCACCATCTTTTCTTGCATGCGTTTCCCTTCAATCATTTCAGTTTTCATAGGATGTTACTACTTTTCTCTTTTCATCATATGTAAAAAAAAACATTTCTTAGTGTCTACGAACTGAATATTTTTCTTATATACTGTAAGAATGTATCCAGGAGATTCTAAACATTCTTGTGGGTTTATTTTGAGATTGTAAAAGTGTGGCGTCTATATTGGGTTAAATATAGCACTAAAGGGCTCTTCATTTTGTATGAATGGAGATGCACTTGTTTATTACGACTGCATCATTTACTGGAAACTTTGTTTTGCCTGTACCATTCTTGATGTGATTTCAGTAGTACCAAGTATTTGAATTGGTCACACTGAGTGAGTTTAGTTCCTTTTGTTTCACTCTTGGAGGGTTCGTCTTCGGACTGATGATTATTACTTCTGTCTTTTCTCTTTTACTACATAATTTTAATCATTTCTGACTTCTCTCTTCTTCACCGTGAAGTGTCCTCTGCATATCTCAAGTTGATAATGCCATGCCCTCCTTCTTCTTTAATTCCTAGATATCTTTCAAAGCTATGAATGAATTTTTCTGTGTAGGAGGATAATAGGTAAGGGGAGAGTACACAGCCCTGTCTGACACCTACTGGTTTAAGAAAAAAATAAAAGTTCAATTTGGGGGGAAAAAGTCTTAATTATGTCCGCTAGAGCATTTTATGCTTGATAAAAACAAAACAATTTCCTCGACCAAATTTACACAAGAATCTGTATGATTGTAATGGGAAGAGCTACAGTAAACAGAGTGCCTACTCTAGGCAGTGCAGACATCATACACTTGTATAGTTGTGCATAATCTTATTCTTTCGTCCACAAGAAACAAAGTTAACTCTTTCAACCTCACATTTTATTTTACATGAATATTATTAACTATCATAGTAAAACACCAAAAATCACACACACACACACACACACAAAAGATATATAAAGCCATATAAACATACATAAATATTATAAAAAGGCTGCAGTGGCTTAGCCACTTCAAGGACATCAATGTAAAGGTTTGTGTAAAAAAAATATTACCTTGCATAACATTTTAAATACCTTAAAATAAGTATAGAGATTAAGAAGATTGACATTGACATATCAAAAATAATTTGATGTGCTGTTGAGAGTGTCTGGTCATCATCCATTCAATCATAATTAAATATGTATGTAAAACTCTCTCATATGTTCCACATTAATTTTCTTTATGAATAAAAAAAAAAAATTTTCTCGTGTATTGCAACTTTAATAGTGATAGTGCTGTAATATTTAGTTTGCTTTTGGTTAAGGGAAAGGCCAGAAAAAGAGGCAAATAAATTTAAAATAATGAGTGCTCCATAGACTGTATAAACAAATAAAAAAAAGGGATGAAATCAAAAAGTGTACATTACAAAAAGAAATATTTAACTGTTTGTATAATAGAGCTTTTAAAATCATGGATTGTAGATCGCGTGATTGTCACGTTATAAGCACAAACTCTTTCATTCAATTTAGTGTCAAATATTTCTAAAAATGAAAATAGTTTCAGGTGGCAATTGAAAATTTCTAAAAGCAAAGAGCACAATTAGAAGGCTTAAAAGTATAGGTCCTTAATTGAGAAAGGGGAGAGGAAGGTTTCAAATGCCATGGAAAAGTTTTATTTTGATTAATCAGCAATCCAAAGTATAATCTCTTTTCATTTGTGTTAAGTTTAAAGAAAAAGATATCAGTAAGAAAGCAACAGATGCATAGGCTTGATCTTTCTCTGATTATATTTATTATTTGCTGGAAAGTTTTAAGAAAATGGAAAGGATAAAAATGAAAATACAACCATGTGATAAGAACTAACCTTCAAGCTGTAGAAAAAATATTTGAATGATGATGACTTCTACTCCTCCCCTCTTACTCTGAGCATTGGTAACATTTGAATGGCAGCCCTGATGTTCAAAGGGAAATAATTTAAAGATTCAATTCATCCATAGATGGCAATTTTGGGGTCTTAATTTTTCAAGACATACTCTGCCTCCTACGAACTTGTTTGCTGCACAGACAAGGCCAGATAGACCGTGATATGAGCAGGCTAAATTAACAAATCAAACAAACCAAGCTCTGTTGCATACTAATTACTATACAAATACTTTTTTCTTCTTTTTACTATTTCCCTTATTGCCCATACCCTAAAAAGATAGCATTCAGACACAGGCTTGTAAAAATACAAAAAGTTAATAGGAGCTATGTTTTGAAATATTTTTCGGCATCTCTCACTTTTCATAAATCTAAATCATTGTATAAAGCTCCTGTTACAAAGTATTATTAACTTTTTCTACAGGAAAAATGATAGCTTAGACCAAAAATACTTTCTAATTTTAGTATAGAAAATGTCCTTCTATATCTCAGCCCTTTTGTTTAGAGTTTCTTTTCAGTTAGATTATCAAATACCATTCCCTTTCCACGAAACTGAAAACCTTTTTCTTGAAACAAAACAGTATTTCGTTTTGAGTCATGGAAATTTGTCCCATAAGTTTGATTTATAGCCAAGGATTGAAAAACAAAAACAAAAACAAAAGAAAGAAAAAAACCCACAAGCAAATAACAAAACAAAAGCTAGAAAATGCAGCATAAATAGTTAATATGAAATTTTGATGACTGGAAATTGTAGAAATACTAGAAAAAAGTATAGCATTGGTTAAAATATGTTTGGTTCATTAATAATCACTCAGGATATGCCACCATCAAACCTCATTAGCCGAAAAAATATGCATAAAATTCCATATAAAATATGTCATTTTTTCAGTATTGATATTACAAAACCCTTTCAAGTTTCATAAACTAAAAAAAAATTAAATTGTCCAGTCAACATGTAAATTAACAAAATTATTACACCATTTCTGTGTCAAGTTCTCACTACATGTACATTATTTCTATGTAAAGAATATAACTCGTTTATGGCCAAAGTCACACATTTTATATCAATAATGACAACAACAACAAAAAATCAGGTTATGTAAAAAAGGTCTAGTATAGCCAAGGTTCCTCAAAAACATCTCAGAGAGATCATTTTTCTCAAAAAGACGTAACCAATAATTTTAGACAGTATTGAAATAAAGATATATTGGACCGTGTTGGACAGATAAAGGTTTGTTAGCACCAAATATAAGTATATATTTTGGGAAAAATAGTGGAGCAGGACAAGGTAGCAGCTCTTGGGAAGGTCCTGTGTATCAAGTTTAAGATAGATCAGGAAACTTATAAATTAAGTGCCTTGCATATTCAATGAAGTATTTTCCATCATTTAGTGACATTGACCAGTGAGATAATCACAAGATCAAATTTCTGTTCCGTCGTCGATTATTCCGATTATGTAGCGGGAAACCATTTTGAACAGCGCTTCCAATAGTCTCTGGGGATGAGCCTGGTAAAGAGCTGTCTGCCCCTTCTGTCTGATCAGCTCTTTGAAATGTCACCTGGGACAGAGCTGATTCATCATCATTGGAGTTGCCCACTAGAGGGTGCTGACTTATGTCACCTGACTGGATTGACAGGAGGACTCCAGCTGAAAAAAAGAAAGCATCAAAGTACATGTAGCATGAATTTTTTGGGAACCTGGAAGATATTCAAAGTTCACAAATTTGTTTTATGCCTGTCGAGTCTCATGTTCAATTTGTTGATTCTCATGCTCATCTATATGTATTTGAACAAACTAAAAAAAAAACACCTGTTTTTACCTTGGCTTATGAATTTGCTTTGGAAACTTAGAAGTCTATACTGCGGGAAGTAACAATGTCACAAAATGAGACCGTATAATTAGAAAAGTATCAGTCGATCTCACTAATAAATAGTTAACAGGGTCTTTGTAATAACTTTCCATGTCACAGCTTTGCCACCACGACATGCCAAATTTTCTGAACTTAGATAGACGGGAAAGAGGAGGGGAGGCAGGGAAAAGGGGGGGGGGGGGGGGGGAGGGGGAG
>RQTK01000002.1:1520360-1595772 GCA_003991915.1 Elysia chlorotica | reverse complement strand
GAGAGAGAGAGAGAGAGAAGAGAGAGAGAGAGAGAGAGAGAGAGAGTTAGAGACAGAGAGAGAGAGAAAGGGCCGTCCCCCATGAATAAAACTTTTCAAGACTTCCATATGTCTTGCGTTGATGAATAGTTACAATTGTGAAAGGAAATATACATGTATTGCTATTAGTTAATTACTCACTAACAGGCATTTACGGGTACAAAAAATGTTCTTCTTTACCAAGTTTTATTAAGACTTATTGACTGTATAGCATAGGAGGATTTCTGGAGGATTCCGACCCAAAATATATTTCCGGAAAAGTGGCATCCCTGCGGCAGGTCCTTTTTTTTTATTAAGGCCAGACAAGCCGACGCTGGTGCAGAAGCCTATTTTTTCTGGTCAAATGTTCATTTATGAGCCATGGGATTTTGAATCTGATAACAGATTTGGTTTTCTCGACCCAAAATTAGCAAAGTCTGCATGTAGAGATGCTTTTTAGAACATGTTTTAGAGAATAAAATTTCATTTCGTTTTTGCCACTACAAACTTAATATTCTTGTCTCTCCACTCCCGCCCCTGTTTTCTTTTTGTCTCTCTATTAAATTACTTATCAGTATAATTATATGATCTCTCTCTCTCTCTCTCTCTCTCTCTCTCTCTGTCTCTCTCTCTCTCTCATATATCTTTGGACCAGTGCATTATACAACAAGACTCGATCAACAGCCCGGGTTATGGTGGTGGTAAATTTGAGGTTTTTTTATTGAGCTGGCGTTGAAGCATTCCATGTCCCGTTGGTGCCTGTATAGTTAAGCTCCGTCAACTGAAGGTGTCGTTATAGCAGAAATAGAGCTTGTGGATGCCGTTAAATAAGTGAAGTTTTACTTAGGTTTAAACAGGAGAAAAAGGGATGTGGGGAAAGTGCTGTTATACCCCGAAGTGCCGTTACAGCACTAGAGGTTATATATGGACTGGACAGTTATTAGCCGACTCAATGAAGCATGACACATAGAAACTCCTACCTTTACGTCTGCCTAAGCTGCTGGTATAAGGAGGCAACAGGAAGCAGATGGCTGTGGCTTCTAGAACGTGCCAAGTGCTGTGTACATACTTGTAGTTCTCTTGTGTCTCCAGGGCTAAGTTTAGCACAAGGCCAAGCACAGCTAATGCTATTCCAGGGAGAATAAACTTCAAAAGACGACGTTTTGTAGGAAACAGTTGTCGCCTCCTGTAAATCTCACGGCCCTAGAAATTTTCAAATTGGCAGAAAAATGCTATTTTAATAAACATAAAGAAAGGCTTAGAAATTTTTAAATCATGATTGAGATTTGAAGCGATTTCATTAAGGATAAGACAAATAGCTTTCTTCATGATTTTGATTTTATTGCCCTCCAAACAAGACGTTATCTTACTAAACATTACTAAAGCAAAAAAAAAAATTTTTAAATGACATTTGACATACTATACTTTAAGTATTATTATATCAACATTTAAAAATATTTTTCAATATAAACATTGCAAATACAAATCTGTGCATCTGTAAAAGTTATTTTATTATTTAATGAAGATGGCAAAGTTCTAATAAAAGAACAATATGCAACGAAATATATTAAGCCATTGTCTTCTCATAATAGTTCGCTATGTGAAGTCTTGTGATATATTCTTTTTTATACTTTGAGAGAAACTGAGATCAACAAATAAATACCATATCCAAAATATAAAAACAAAACAAAAAAACAACAACACAACAACCAACCAACAAAAACAAACAAACAAACAAAATATTGCCATGTTCATCTAGTTTTCATGCTTCAATAATTGTATTCCATTTGGTGTTCAATGTCACATGTGACCATGGAGACCATTGCTGGCCACTCTTGTTTGTCCATAGCTCTCTCTCTCTGCCTACTTAATGGAGTCCCAAGTACAATCCACGATCTTACGTAACCAGTTTGTTCTATTTCTAGATTTCTAGCACAGACACATCTTCCCTCCATCACTGCTTCAATGATTTTCTATTGAAGACTCTTGTCTTCTTTTCTGGCTATAACATCGTGAGATTCTTTCTTTAATTATGATGTTAATTTCTGCCAAATCTAGATTCATCTTTCTGAGAGTTTCATTTTCTGCATTTCATTTCTTCTCAGTCCATGGAGCACAGCGCATTCTTCCGTAGATGTCCTGATCTTTAAGTCTCTCAATTGATTTTCTAATGCGATTTTAAGGGTTCAGATTTTGCAATCAGAAAGAGCAGTTGACCATATGGAACATTTCATTAAGCAAAGGTTTAGTGGCTAGTGACAAGACGTGGCTGAAGATTAAGTAGTGCTACCATTTCACTGAATTTTCTTTACGATGTTCCAATGCCTTGGGGGATCTCTTTTTCAGCAAATATCCTCAACTTCCATTGCTCGAAAATACGGTAATGATGTACTTATTGAATTGTCTTTGTCTTTTGTCGTTAGTGAAATTTGTTTCATCTTATCATCAATAACAAAATTGGCCAAATACAAGTGCCTCAGGATAACAAAATTGGCCAAATACAAGTGCCTCAGGAAAACAAAATTGTAAACAATCTTCTTCAACCATAACTTTTTAAAGTACCAAACTCTACATATGACAGTTAATACTGCCTCATTCACAATCTTGGTGACTTGGAGGCCTGAAATAAATTTGTTCTTTACAATAAAAGGTGTTAAATATTTGACAAAAAAGCTATTTTAAAATGATAAAGTTTATTTTTAACAGCATAAATAAATTGTGTTGTCAATATATCTGAAATAACTACGTTATTTAAATATTTCGACAGGCAAAATGTAGATACAGTTTGTTCCTGTAAAAATATACTTTTGAAAGTTACAAAGAGGATTGAATTTGTTTTTATTCTGTTAACATATCAGTTAAGAATTGGTTCTAAATGCAGTTGTATTTACTTAACTTCTATGATTACACATAAAAATTTTGTACTAATTTTTTTTTCACTCACATTCAGCTCCTTTTTTATGCTAGTACATGTTTAGACAGAGGAACAATTTATGCTACATAAAAAATAGTTAATTATGAGCTCATATTTAATTTTGCGTCAGTCTATATACTAGTTCATACTTGGCATAACATACCCACGACAGAAGCATCACTGCGATACCCACAGCCAAAGGCAACATCTGTTCGAGGAGACCATGCCTGTTGTGCACTTCTCCTAGCGCAATAAGCACAGCTCCACACACATGGAGCAATGCCCGCATGTATGCTGGCAGATGAGCCATAGCCATCAGGGTGACCCAGAAAGACATGAGAGATGCAAAGAAGTCTGCAAAGCTGAGTGTGTTGTACTCCAAGATACAAAGTTGATAGATGCGGCTGGTGTCACAGGCATGGTAGAACTTAAAAAACATAAAATAAAGTACAAGAATAAATATTCATTAACTCTAAAAAGATCTGTACTGAAATCAATATGGAAATTACATGTTTCCTTCACATAAAAATACTAACTATACTGTGTGATGGTCTCTTTTTCTCCTACATACAAAAGCTTAGAGCTGAAGTTTTGACTGATGAATAACATAAATATCAAGGAGGTAAATAGCAGATCTCCAGAGAAGGCATACAATCCAGCCTTGGGTCCGCATTAGTTGACACAAATGTGTTAAAAGATGATTGCTTGGTTTGCCAACTTTATCATTCAATGTTAGTATTTTACTTATTTTTCTTTTTGATGTTTCCAATTTTTTTGCAGAAACAAACACATAAAAGTTTTTTTTTTTAATTAACAGATATGAACAAATTCACAAAATAAGTCACAAGCAATACTATACATACATTTTACAAAGACTGGTTAAATATAAAACCATACATTCTACCCAATAAAATAAACAGCCTCAGACCTGCCACTTCTCAAATATGAAAAGAGGAAGCTGAACCCATCAGGAATCACAGACACGACTCACATACATGTACATTTACTAAGTGTCTCTTAAAAATCCCAATTGACACAAACAAGCTGTGTCTCATCCTAATTCTGTACTACAAAGTTTTCATCAGGAATAAAATCGCTTCCATTCTGTCAAGTTAAAATCGAGTTGCAGTACTGGGTGGAGATCCCATTTATTGGGTTTGTAAAGAATACTTTAATAAATTTTACAAGCAGAAGGAAGAGGATAAGTAGGAATAATATATGTGTATCAAGCTGTGTTTGAAATAGGAATGCTGGCAGTATCAGCAGCAGAAGTAGTGGTGGTAGTTGTAGTGGTGGGGGTGGTGGTAGTAGTAGTAGTAGTAGTAGTAGTAGTAGTAGTAGTAGTAGTGGTAGTGGTAGTGGTAGTAGTAGCAGTAGCAGTAGCAGTAGCAGTAGTAGTAGCAGCAGCAGTAGCAGCAGCAGCAGATGAAGTTGTTGCAGTTATAATAGTATTGCCACTGCAGCAGGCTATTTATACTATAATTTTATCCCCAATGCTATTTAATACACAGAGCCTTGCAAAATTGGACTTCACAAGACTAGTTGATGTAGGACTACACCTAGCCAGTAAAACTGGTTGGTCTCTGAAAATAACTGGCCTAAATGTGGGGCTGCTGTGGTCAAGTCATTTGATTTAAGAACCTGTAGTACATATACTGTTGTTCGGAACATTGCAATACATGTACTTTTGTTCGGCACATTGCAAGTTAAATGACGCGATCAGATTGGTCCTTTTAATTCAATGGTCTTTGTATCACTGCTGCACTGCACTTAGATCTATGAGTACAAACAGGGAAAAGCTATTGAGATCTTAAAGTGCCCTATAACAGTGTTGGATAAGCTTGCATGATTCTAGATAGCATATCAATAGTGATATATCAATAGTGATAGCTGTTTCTACACCTAGAATTATAAACCTTCTAGACCAATAATGAAAACGGACGATTTCCCTTTACAGCTCTTTTGAACTAGCCTAGATCTATCTATCGCAGAGATAGAACTGTACTGCAAGGATCTATAACAACAAAGTTATTGGGATCTATATGCAGTGCCCAAATTTAGATTAAAAAGAGAGTATTTGATTCATCTCAAATACAAGTTCTATTATCGGGCAGACAGAAATGGAACACTATAAATACGGCAGATGGAAGGCGATAATACCTTTTATAGACACATTCTATTACAGGCTTGTAACGCTTCTGGTAATGCATGCTGATTATTTAAACTGGATAGGCAGTTCTGATACATGCCCAGCTACAGATATTTTGTGAATGCCATAGCTTCATTGACTTGTTCCGATGTTTGTCAATGTGATTGATCATGAAATTATATTTTAAATAAAAAATGGAATGATTCTGGAAAAACAGAATCAGTGGCAGGTCTGTAGCTTTGTTCACCAAATAGATTTATAAAGACAGAACATATTTTTTCAGAGATGGGGTAAAAAATGGGGTACATTCTCTCACTGGAAGAGGAGAGAAGCTTTTTTTCTAATTTATTTTAGCACATACTGGCAGCCAGTGAAGATCTTCTAGAATTGGGGAAAATAGGGTTACATCAGAAAGATAAACTAAATTTATAACTTATATTCACTTTCTGCTTTTTTCACAAGAAACACCAACTACAGTATTTTTTATTAGAAGCAGTAACCCTTTGTATCTTTCCATATCCAACAGCAAGATAAGCAATAAAATTAGTTACCGTTGAAAAGAACATATTGTATGCGTAGACAAGTGCCTCAATGTAAAATCTACGGTAAATGGCAAGACCTATTCCTGGCACAAAAGCCAAGTTTGACAGGGTCAGCAAATACACAGCCAATTTTTCTGTAGCAGCAGGCTCAGCTTCTGATCCATCATTACAACCATAACCCCGCCAGCCTGCAGCATGAAAATACATCATTTTTTTTTTACACCATTGATATAGTTTCTACCCTTTTTACAACAAAACCAACGGTACTGATTGCACTCAAAGTGTATTTCCAACAACAACAAAATGTTACATCATTAACTAAATAATATATATTTACATTATTTAGTATATAAATATATTAATTTTTATACAGCTCAAGATTGAAACAGAAAAAACATCACCACATATCTATTTTTTGCGTTTACAGAGAACTGATAATGAATAATTACATTTACAAAAATATACATGCCATCAGAAAAAAAAAATGTTATTATTATTTATTGACAAAGAATGAAACAAAAATTCAAATTAAAAAAATGTGATGCACATGTATCCTTAAAGAAAAAACTCACCTGAGAAACAATCACAAGCACTGTAGAGTAGGCCTCCACCCAAATAAAGATTGCAAGACCCATACTGGCCACATCCACCATCTACACAAGGGGACAGGTGCACTGTCACATTCGTAACTACTGGCTCTGTGCATGGTTCAGGCACTTCTTCACTGTTGAGGGCAAAAAAAAAGATTATTATTGAAGACCGATCATGCATTATAAATTCATTTGTTCAATCAACAGATTTCTTGCCAATATCTTTATAAACAAACAATATAGCAGAATGTTACTTGTTTGTGAAAATCCATATTTAAAACTTTGTTTACAATAAGATTCTAACATTACATAAGACTGTCAGGGGGTAATTTACTCAAATAGTTCACAACATTTAGATGGGAACCTCTTTTTCTTATCCCCAGAGGGGCAGATTCTTGAGTGAAGACCACTATGCATGTGCCTTTATTCAAAATCAAACTTAAACAACAAACGATCTAATAAATGATTAACACTAAAAATAGACTGAAAGGACATATTTTGCTTGATGAACAACACGCCGTACTTGTACAATTACAGCACACTAAAAATCTAAGGGATAGTTGAATACTTATCCAACTGTAAGATCCTTATATAAACTTATATTTTGAATAATATTCATCTGAAAAATCAAGAGAAGTGCTACATAACTTAGAATGTGAGCTTGGCTTAAGAGCAAGCGGTTTGAGGATTAAAAAAAAAATTTTGTAAGAACCAAGACTTTTTGCTCTCTTTATTTCATCCTTTGCATCAAGCTCTACATCTTTTAAACCAACAATTTCATCTCAACATTATATAAAAGGGGATTTTTTCTTCTTCACTCATATCCCTTTTGAGGAAAAGTTGAAGTCTTTCTGTAAAAGATTGTCAGGTGCCTCTTTCAAATTGAAAAAAAAAAACTTGTTTTGTTTACAAAGTGTTCTCCAAGGCAATTATAGTTAGGAATAATCACCTTTTATTGGTTGAGAAGTCAATTGGGCTAATGCTTTGATTTAAATTATTGTTTTACCGTGTTGTGTTATCTTGATGGAAGCACATGCTCTGCAAGGAGATGTACCAAACCCCACCAGGAGGATATGGTACTATAACATGATGTTTGTTAGGCTTCTCTTCCTCCATAGCCACTTGCAATAGTTTACCCCTATCACAAAATCTAGGGGAAACCAGGCGACGCGGACTCAGGCATAGATCAACCCTCATATTGCTCGAGTTATTCTTGTCCTAAAAATAAGACATTCACAGTTGTCACACACAAAAAAAAAATACAGATATGAAATTCATACAATCTAATCAAATATGTTATAAAAAGTAGTCATATGTTGGTATTCTGAACTCTGAATGGCTTAACTATCATGACACAATGATACTAAAATGTTTCTTTCTGATAAAAGTGTTAAATAGCAAAACTCCTATTACAAAGACAAACGGTTAGAAGGAAGGTACAGGACTAAAAAAAAATCTGCATTTAACAAAGTCGAATAGAACTTTTTCAGGAATCAATATTATTGCAAGCCTGACGAAGTAAAACTTTTTTTCTGAAAAAATCTTGTCAGCCTAAAGAAGAAAAAAAAGTTGGTAAGAATAAGAATGTAAAATATGAAAAGGTGATCTATGAATCTGGTACGTAACTGAAATACTAAGACTTAAGATCAACTCTTGTAAAGAGCTGAATAACTGCATAAAAGATTACAACAATAATGAGGTGCTGAAATTCTGATTGTAAAAATGTAGTTTGTTTTTTTACAACTAGAGGCATTCATTTCATATTTACACAAAACATGAAAAACGAAAAATGAACAAATTAATACCTTTTTATCATTTTCTATCGAGGGCACTTCAACATCTAATCTCAAACTGCTGCCAGTATCAGTAGTCCGTAGGTAAAACCTGTACACCTGAAAATGTACATCGGATACTTCTTCAGATATAACAGTGTGAGGCACCATGTGAGCATCCCATGCCACAAAGTGATCAAAAAAGCTGGAGCCCTCTGCTGCACTGGCTGGGGTCTCACGCCCCAGATGGCCTGCAAAGCTGCATAGACTTTCCTCAGCAAAAAACTGAGATGGCCAGCTTTTTGAGGGAGATGACAGTGGAAGTGATGGTGATGTCATGTTTGGCTTTATCTGTGCTTTACATTCTGAAATTTCGAAAAATTAAATATTTTGTTTGTATCAGGAGAAGAAATGCCAAAAGAGTATCATAAAGGCAACCTAGTTAGAAAGCAACTTATCAGCAAATTTATTTCCTTAGATGCCATTTACATACCCTTTTTTATATTTTATAAAATTTTCAATAAAAATAAATTTTCTCACTTGGGATGTCAGAAACCATGGAAGATAAAAAATAGATATAAAAATATATAATGGTAAGTTATTATTCTAAGTTGTAAGTTTTCTGATCATACAAACCTGAACTTCGGATGTGAACAGTCAAATTAATGCTGACATTCTTTTCGTTTGAGACAACCAAATAATTATGAGTATTCATGAGCGGAGAAGTCACCTGTCAACAAATTATAAAGAAAAAAACAGCTATAAAAAATAATAATAAAAAAAACAGTAAATGTGAGTTTTAATGAAGGTAAAATCAAAGACAAAGGAATTTAAATGGCATGTCCATCTGTATTCAATCTGAAAGGATCCAAAGTAAAAACTCAAATTACAAAAGACTTAATTTGTTGTTTGGAACTGCTAGCAGTTAAATAAAGCAGTGACTACCTAAAATCAAACAGTGTTATAAAAGTCAATTTTTTTTTATTTTTTTTTTAGTCAGAGAAGTGAATGATTTTATATTAATATGGTGATCACTTGAAAGTGCAACATATCTGTGTTTAGTCATAAACAATTAGAAAAGTAAGTTTCTGAAATATGCCTATAGTCAAAACAGCCAACCCCCCCAAAAATTTGAATTTTAAATTCAGCTAAAGTCCTCTAAGGGCAGTAACCAAGCAGTAGGGAGTTCAAAAGAATCAAATGCCCCCAACTTCTAAAAGGACACTGAGAAGTCTAAAATAATGATGAACAAGGATTTGATAATGGACAAGGCTGAAAGTTGTCAGCCTTTGGCAAGCAAATAAATACAGAGATTGCAAGCAAAAGAAAAAGAAAAGAACAGATATTAACTTTCCAAAATGTGACCATTTATGGGCCACACTTTCTAAATGACAAGAATATTATGCAACCATAAAACTACCTTCATTTATACTAAATTCTTGATGAACAATAAGGATGATTAGTACTGTAAACTTGCAGTTCGCAAACCAGCAAACATTTCACTTTTCTAGACATTTTCTATGAGTAAAGGCCTTCTCTGCTTTTCAGCTTTCACAGTTTTAACTCTGCAGGAAATAATTCCTAATTCTTTTCTTTTCAGAAACGAGCAAGAACATGGTCCAGCATGATTTTAAACCTTGTGATCCTTCTTGAAATGAATGCCTCTGGGCACAACGCTATACTAAACAGTCATGATGATCCAAAAAGTTTATTCATATTCACATGACAAGATGAACTTAATCTATCACTGATTATATTTGGAATGGGATCTACCAAGATTGTTAGTACAATGAATTGACTTATACATCTCTTACAAAGCTATTTTACTGAGTGGCTAATATCATTATAAGACCACCACTTGTCACACCAAAATCTATACAGCTGAGAGATGTTTGGTAAATGCTTATAATTTAAATGATTTAAGTAGGATATACGAAAGAGAGCAATTAATAGTTCACAACAGTTGGTTTTATATTTTAAAACCCTATTACATTTTCGTGAAACTTGTATAAGCTATATATTGTTTAAAAAAAAATGTAAAAAAATAAAAATCATTGAATACTAAGAATTTCACATTTTATTGATTCTCTATCAGGGAAAAATGTATGCCACAATTTTATTCTTCTTTGCAGTGATGGAAAAAAATGAGTTTAAATCTAAATCATCAATGTGCAAAATTTTGTAACATGATTGCGAGGCATTCTGAATCTTACCTGCACAGAACATGACCCATTAACCCAAGCACATTGTCCCAAGCCTGGACCTTGCAGTGATGGGCTCTCCCACACAGAAATGTTGACTGGACAAGTACTACTAACATGGTTGCAGCCTGAGACTTCTACTTGATAAAGCACTGTGTCAACAGGCACCTGGAAACTGCATAAGCGATATTTCAGTTAGCCCAGACCCGTAGCGACTAAAAATCACCGCTGAAAGACACCCCCTCCCCTGCATCCCTTCTCTCCAGTCTAAATTTAGAGTCAGGCACATTGTCGCATAGAGGGATCGGCACACAACTGCATACAATACGGGACAAAGCGTTATGGCGGGAAGGCGAGAGGCGGTGGGATTGATGTCATCACCTTGTTGCAACCACCTACGCTTTCAAGGTTAAAAGAAAACTGTGAAACCCATCAACACTTTGATTGATGGTTAACCGCGACTTGCCAACGGCTTCACTTAAACTTTGTCTCTGTCAATTCCAATGATTAGCTGTTGCTCGCAGTTGAAGACATGGTCACACTGAACATTCGTCTCATAAAGGAATTTACTAATAAACATAGACTACCAGTCTGGCCCTAGATGAGATCTAGACTAGCATGCCATAGAGAAGAATAATAAGGGATGAGAAGAGGAGAGGTGTTTGTCAACCACACATATCTTGTAATAATTCTATCATTGCCTTTCAAATGTTTGAAGGTAATGTTGTTGTTGTTTAATTGTTTTAATATCGCAGTAGTAACCGGCTCGCGAGAGGCTACAACCATTCGAGCCAGTAAAATTCTTTGGTTCAACCAATCTTATTCCTAAGTTCAACGTGCCCTCGGGCGCTGTGGTCTGCTGCTCTCAACTAAAATGCCACATTTGGGGAAAAATGCTACGCTGTGTCCTATATTTGTTATTTTACCAATGAAATCTTTATTTCAAGTTTCCTAAGACTGGTATAATTTGATAAAAATATAAATAAAAAGGATGACGTCTACCACCAAAGAAGTCAAATTTAAAATTCATCAATGTTTTCTAAGCATGAGAGGTAAATAAGCTGGAGGTGTTGTTCCTGTAATGTTCTTTTTTAAGGTGAATGGTAGAGCTAACCTAGAATACAGGAGAATAATGTCCATCATGTTAATATATTTTAACATGACCAGCATTTATATTCTTTCATGCACCTGCATAACACAACAAAAACCTTCTTTTAATATATCTTACACCCTTCGTTTTAATGTATCAATCATTAACCAATTATTTTGGACACAAATGAAAAGCTCTTATAAGTAATTTCAAAGAAATTAACATATTACACTAATCTTCTCATGCACCTTTCATTCCTCTATATCAAATCTATTGTTTGGTTGGGATAAGCAGATATATGATATTTCAAGACTCAAAAAAAGATATGGAGGGGATAAAGGGAAACAAATTCTTTTAAATTTCAAAGAGAGCTGAGTGACCTATTTTGTGTGAACAAAGATACTCCTAGTGCCTAACATAGTTTTTAATCCTCCTACAAAAGCAAAATATTTGAAAATAAAAGTGCTAAACTTACCTTAAATAAACGACGCTCAACAAGACACAACGTTGTTAGTTTGGGAGGTCCACCTGCAGCTGTTCAATATCCCTCTCTTTAAAGAAAATAATTCTGGTTCTGGTGGTGAGGTAGTACCTACAGCTTCTTTCCAAACCCTTGAAAGATATTAAGTACATCAAAGCTTTAAATATTGTAATTACTCTAAATTATTCTATTAGTAGACAGACTTATCACCCACTATTACACTACAGTGGTCTCCGCCTAAGGTACCTTGCGTAAATGGTCAACCCCTACTATCTGGTCAGTGCAATAACCATGATTCTCAGTCTAGAACAACCAAATGTTCACACCTGCAAGTCAACCACTTTGTGTTCCCTGCCCATAGACTAACAAGTTCAAGGATTTGGTGATGGGGAGAGAAAGATTCGTTTGATTTCAACCAGATGGCTTATTGGCATTACCACGCTTCAACAGCAGCGTTTACATCTTCTCACTGTCTTAAATAACTATAGAAACAGTTAAAGCTCTTGTAAAGGAATCAGAACTTAATGTGAGGAAATAAAATAAAAATCAAACATGGTCATATGATTGGATATAGCGTACTCTTAGACATCCGCACCACTGTGAGAGAGGTAGAGAGAGAGAGAAGGGAAGGATAGGAGAGAGAGAGAGAGAGAGAGAGAGAGAGAGAGAGAGAGAGAGAGAGAGAGAGAGAGAGAGAGAGAGAGAAGGAAAGAAAAAAAAAAGAGATAGAGATAGGAAAGAGTTGAAAGGGAGAAAGAGAGATAGAGACTGACAAATATATAGTGGTTGAGAGAGAAAGAATGAGTGGGAGTGAGAGGGTCAGAGATAGAAAGGAGAGAAAGAAAGTGCCTTGAATATTTTTATAATTTCAGCTCTACCCGTAAGGGTCATAATCAGAGTATGTTGTCTAGTAGTGCTGGAGCAAACCAAAGACGACTTGAGTTGGCAAGACACTATGAGTGAGCGATACACATGGACTTTCTGACAGAACAAAGAAGTGTCATCATAGCCACTGATCGACAACAACACCTTGGTGGCTTGTTCGAGTCACAGGTGTAAGTGATGTGTTGATGATGAATTGGCGTAGATGCCAACTTGACGTGGATAGCAAAGAAGACAAGAAAAGAGCTCTGGGTGGGGTGTTTTTGTTTTGTTTTTCTGTGGGCACTAAGCACAATCATGAAATAACCAACAGATAGGAAAAAGGGTGAATAGACAAGATAACTTGGTTAAACCGTCGGAAGTTTCTAAGTGGCATCCAGAAGGAGTGAGAGATAAAGAGACAAGTGCCGTGGGTTACTGCCTGCGTGTTTATGTCTGCACCGGCATGATTGTATGTATGTTGAGACAACTTGCCATCTCTAGCAGGGCATGGTGCTACCAAACAAAAGTCTGGATGTGTCAATGTGTGTTATTTAAAAAGTTAACAAAATGCCAGCAATGTTTTACAGTATATCGATACATCTTGGCCCATGCCGAGCAGAAAAAATGTCTGATCACCCAAGTACTATTGTCTCAATAAAACAACATGAAGAAACACAATACAGACTTTTGAAAATTCTTACTTTTTGTTTGATTCTTGAGTCAGGTTTTGGCATGACAGCCATGAGCAGCATGGGTCCAGGCAGAACCTCCTCTAACAACCAACTCACTGTTTCATTGTTGCTGGGGACTGTTATGTTATAAACAGTGCTGGCTTCTGTGTAAGTGTTGTTTGGAAAATCCTCACCATCTCGGCTGACAACAGGGATGCCATACATGCTAGCAAAGCTGGAGAAGTTTTCAAAGGTCTATGATAACTTTGTTAAAACCCTCAACTATACCCTATTAAGTCCCTATAAAAAAATATAAAGCCTCATTTATTTACCACATAACATTGGATACCCTTTCCCTCTTTCTATTTATTAGCATTGATCTTAAGTTACTGCATGTATGTGTTAAGTTATTTTAAAAAAATCTATTTAAAGACTAACTATCTCTAGATTTGCAGAATTCCAACAGTGTTTCTTAAGAAATATCAAAAGTAGCAACGATAAAAAAAAACTTAAAAAAAACTCAAGATCTTAGAATTGACACTCACAGATCTTTACTCATACAAATTTGGCAAATAAGTTATCAAAAAACTACTTAAAAAGGCTCCAGCTTTAGCAGATCGTCTTCCTTTATGCAAAGTTGTACCAATTCTTACTTTATTATCCACTTATTTAAGTAAATTTATAATGGGAAATGGAAATGTTTCTAGTCTAATAGTGTCAGTTTTTGGGTTTTTTTTCATGTTACATACGCTGATAGGATCTTTTCCATCAGCAATATAGTGTCGAGAAATTCAGCACTACCATGCAATATTAAACGGTACATATTTGTTCTACGTCAAGCCCTCGTAAAATTGACAAATTTACCTGTTTAATGGGGAAAAAATTTCAGATACCACTTTCAAATGGAAGCATTGAAGACAGGTTGTCTGATATATGTACTGAGAAACACGCACACATTTCTCTCTCTCTCACTCTCTTTCTCTCTCAAAACATGCAATGTATTATGTACTTGAATATTGGCACCTGTGAAATTGGGAAGACCCTGTTTATTGAAGAGACAGCCTTCTCCCTAAAATAGCCTACTACTGAATGTAAATAGCCCATCCCCTATCTTGAAGTTTTTCCAAGAAACATGAAAGGGATAAATATTTCAGCTTAAAAACATAAATTGTTTTAACTGAATTTTTTTTTTTTGTTTCAAATTTTAAATGCACAATTACTAATTTTTCAGTCCTAAAGAATAAAATCATGTACTGAAATCTACATTTTAGATGAATAGCTCATGAAATTCAGAAGTTTTACAATGCTGGAACCCTGAACATCCAGGCCCTCCTTTCAACTAAGCTTTGTGACATCCCCAATTACAGAGCCAAGAACAGCCATGTCAAAATTGTGTTTTTATTTATTTTTTTTTTTACTTTTAAACACAATCAACAGAATGCACTTCAAGTCAACAGGCCATCATTTTTATTTACTTACATATTGACATCTTTCACGGGACAGCTGTAATGATTCCTGTCCACTGCTGCTGATATATTTACTGCCAGAGTATGGGCAGGTATGTCTATTCTTCCCAGGTTGACAGCTGCATACATCTTATACTCAACAAGAGTCCGCCTGAGTTCCCAATCTATAGACTCTGTAGACTGAGGCCAGGCATTGACTGTTCAAAAGAAAGAAACATATCACAGAGATTTAAAGCAGAGAGCATTGATATTGAATAGCTCTTTCCATTACAATAGAAAAATATTCCACACTGAACCTTTTGGTTAAAATGCTTCATTAATTTTTTTTTAAACTACTTTAAGAAACAAATAACAGCATGTGAGTCAAGTTTTTTATGCTTTATAATAATGTCCAAACAAAAGATTGCAAATAGCAATCAAACGCAAAACAAAAAAACACGACAAAATAAAACAAAAGTTTACAAAGATTTCCTATAAGCCTTTTACACATGAAAGAGTTGGTGTATAAAATAATGAAAAAATTCCAAAAGGTATAGATTCTGAACGACATAATTTTAAGTTTACACATCTATAGTTCAATCTGTTACTTCAGCTTTGGATGGGGGGTGAAGAGGGTGAAAAAGGGAGAAACATCCTTTCAAACGATAGACTGGTCATCTTTATTTGTAGATTGCCAATTTCCATCCCACTTTGGATGGAACTTGTTGAGACTCTCCTTTCAACCACAGGCCTTTTTCCTCTCCAGTTTTTGCATGCAGAAGGCTCCATCTCTTTAGCAGTTTCACTACCTTTTACTCTGGTGTACTTGAGCTAATTTGTTTAGCGAAGGATTTTTACTTGAAAAAAGTGACTTTTTTTTCTAAACTCAGCCTAACTTTGTTGAAATCTTTAGTGAATTGAATATTTAATAATTAAATTAAAAGACTAAACATCATGAAACTTACTTGACAAGAATTGCAAGGATGACAGCACTACAAAACAAAGGCGAGTTACTTTATGAGACTGCATACTGCTCTTTTTCTGAAAAGAAGTAAAAATATAAATAGTTATAAAAACTTTTCTGTGAGTGAAAAGAAAATGTAAAAAGATAATGCTCACGAATGGATGGGCTACTTACAATTACAATACCTTGTAAAGACATATATATACTAAGAGAACAGAATGAGGCTCAACATCCAATGTGGTTGATGCCTGTGTTGGAGGGGCGGATTTTGACACTTAAAATGCAGACAAGTCAAAGCATGGCTATCACTACCATCTTCCGCTACCTCAATGGTCCATCTGTCTTTATGGATGGAATTAAACAGCACCCGAATAATCGGAGAGGACATCCTGTGAAATTATTTGGCGATTTTGTTCGATCGATATCTCAAGAGCTTGTATAGCCAGTTATGAGATTCTCAGATGACTAAATTTATGGCAGAGTGAGGGATGAAGAGAGCGCGGAATCGAGAGCTGTTAAGTAAGTTGATATGCGCTACAATAATATTGTTTTTGTCTCAAGCGTCTAGACTGTCCATATTTTGCTCTAGATGCATTTTGATCTCTAGAGATCTAGAAAAGTGGGTACCGAAAAGGGATTAAATTGTTCAAATGATATTCTTTGTTAAGATAGTTGAAATTTGAATAGCCAAAAGTTCTCTTTTAATTTGAAATTTCTAGGTCTAAAGATTCCGACATAAATACAGTGTTTACATCTATAATCATGAGTTATGACTATTTGGACAGTCTTAACACTAGGGGTAGTAAGTACAACATTGTGGTAGCTTGCAAATGTCGTAACATTACGAAAATGAGAAGACCATCATAAGCTACCACGACGTTGTACTTGCCGCCCTAGGCCTAAATATAATGGTGAACTCAGCCGGTCCAGTTATCTGTCGTTTTGAGAATAAGACCTAAGAGTTAAGAATAAATTTGGCATTAGTAGATCTAGATCTACATGATTAGTCTAGATTTCGTTTCTTTTTCTAAGTTTACAAAGATGTCCTATAAGCCTTTTTGCACATGAAAGAGTTGGTGTATAAATGAAAAAATTCCAAAAGGTATAGATTCTGAACAGACATAATTTTAAGTTTACACATCTATAGTTCAAATTTATCTGTAATACTTCAGCTTTGGCCATCCCACAATCTGCATGAAATTCATGGTTTCTCGACGTATTGATGATAGAATTTTCCTCAAGTTAGCAGCTCAATTTTGGTGGGGGGTGAAGAGGGTGAAGAGGGAGAAACATCCTTTCAAAAGACAGACTGCATCTTTATTTGTAGATTGCCAATTTCCATCCCACTTTGGATGGAACTTGTTGAGACTCTCCTTTCAACCACAGGCCTTTTTCCTCTCCAGTTTTTGCATGCAGAAGGCTCCATCTCTTTAGCAGTTTCACTACCTTTTACTCTGGTGTACTTGAGCTAATTTGTTTAGCGAAGGATTTTTACTTGAAAAAAGTGACTTTTTTTTCTAAATTCAGCCTAACTTTGTTGAAATCTTTAGTGAATTGAATATTTAATAATTAAATTAAAAGACTAAACATCATGAAACTTACTTGACAATAATTGCAAGGATGACAGCACTACAAAACAAAGGCGAGTTACTTTATGAGACTGCATACTGCTCTTTTTCTGAAAAGAAGTAAAAATATAAATAGTTATAAAACTTTTCTGTGAGTGAAAAGAAAATGTAAAAAGATAATGCTCACGAATGGATGGGCTACTTACAATTACAATACCTTGTAAAGACATATATATACTAAGAGAACAGAATGAGGCTCAACATCCAATGTGGTTGATGCCTGTGTTGGAGGGGCGGATTTTGACACTTAAAATGCAGACAAGTCAAAGCATGGCTATCACTACCATCTTCCGCTACCTCAATGGTCCATCTGTCTTTATGGATGGAATTATACAGCGCCCGATTTTCCACCCAATGACAATCTCCACAGAGGAAAGGGGATAATTTACTCCTTCCTCAGTCCTTCCCTTTCTTAGAGATCCAGGCAGGGGCTAATTTACTCCTCCCTCAGCCCTTCCCTTTATTAGAGATCCAGGCTATTATCAGGGAAATAATCGGAGAGGACATCCTGTGAAATTATTTGGCAATTTTGTTCGGTCGATATCTCAAGAGCTTGTATAGCCAGTTATGAGATTCTCAGATGACTAAATTTATGGCAGAGTGAGGGATGAAGAGAGCGCGGAATCGAGAGCTGTTAAGTAAGTTGATATGCGCTACAATAATATTGTTTTTGTCTCAAGCGTCTAGACTGTCCAAATTTTGCTCTAGATGCATTTTGATCTCTAGAGATCTAGAAAAGTGGGTACCGAAAAGGGATTAAATTGTTCAAATGATATTCTTTGTTAAGATAGTTGAAATTTGAATAGCCAAAAGTTCTCTTTTAATTTGAAATTTCTAGGTCTAAAGATTCCGACATAAATACAGTGTTTACATCTATAATCATGAGTTATGACTATTTGGACAGTCTTAACACTAGGGGTAGTAAGTACAACATTGTGGTAGCTTACAAATGTCGTAACATTGCAAAAATGAGAAGGCCATCGTAAGCTAGGTAGATCGCGACATTGTACTTGCGGCCTAGAACACGCACTCGGCCAGTCCAGTTATCTGCCATTTTGAGAATTAGACCTAGAAGATTGGTTGGTTGGTTTAATGTCCAACAGCAGCACTATATCTATACGCTATATTGTGGACGGGCCCCAGACGGACGTCTGACAATTGTATATGCTGCCACACACGAGTCAGAGCAGGTATACCATGACTCCTGTCTCAGCCGGTCACATTATACTGACACCGACCCAACCAGTAGGGAACACAACAGCCAGGATTCGAACTCGGGACCTTTTGCGTCGGAAGCCGATGTTCTACCCCTGGACCACCGCGCCCCCCCTTAGACCTAAGAGTTGAGAATAAATTTGGGATTAGTACAATATGTAGGCCAATTAGATGAGACTCTGTCAAAGACTAAGCGAGCGGAGAAGACCAGTCTAGATTTCGTTTCTTTTTCTAACTAGGCATGAGTCTAGATCTAGATCTAATCTAGGTCATTTCATATAATCTTAAAATTCCTAAAAAAAATTCTCTTGATTTATAATCATAACCAGATCAGTCAATCAGCTCCTAGATCTAGATCTATATCTATAATAGTAATACTATTCTATATGATATAATCTAGATTCTAGATCTCTTAATTCTAGATCATGTATCTACAGGCAGATTTAGATTTTAGACTAACATCTAGGCCTAGATAATGTTTACAATGTAACAATGAAACTGACAACCCAGGAGCGGTAGCCTTGGGGTAAGATCACAGATAGATTCGTTTCATTGTTTTGGAAGTCTTTTTACTTCAGAGTAATCATTATTATTGTTCCCTTAACGCATGCGCACTGTAATATTATTATTATTTTTTCTTCTAAAGGGGTTAAAAATCTCCTCCGTTGCGCCCAGTGCGCTCAGTGCGCTGTTGACAAGATTAATCTGTAGTTATATACAAACAATCATTTTAGGTTATGTATGTATGTATTCTTTTTTTTTCTACTTAAAATTTGTTTGCCTCTCCCCCCAGTTGGAGAATAAGGCAATGACTGAGAGTCGAACTGCGAACCGCCCACCCTCAGTCCATAGCACTAATGTTACTAGTTTGTTTGACCAACCAGTGCCCCTATGTAAAAAAAAAAAAAAAAAAAAAAAAAGACAAAAAATAAGAACAAGAAAAACAAACAACAAAAGCAGAAGAAGAAGAAGAAGAAGAAGAAGAAGAAGAAGAAGAAGAAGAAGAAGAAGAAGAAGAAGAAGAAGAATATTGAGGAGTTTCTGTATTCCTATTCTTACGGAACTGACTGGCTACCTGTCGGATAGAGTCTATATTGGCACTGCTTTGTTATAAATCTTTATACGGTATGTCACGAAAGTATCTGTTAGAACTCATAAACTTGTATGAGCCTATAAGCCCCAGTCTTATAATAGCCATGCAGGAGAGTATCCCACTATAAGGGTAGTTCTATGCGCTATAGAAATGCAATGTATTATTATTACCATCAGACTTGAACCGTACATTATCTAATGCCAATTTCAATGCGTGTACAGCAAGCAGGGGGGCGCTATTGATTAACTAGATAGAGGAATGAAAGGATCAAAACTGAACCTCCAGTATGGAATAAAAAGAAGTTTTCACAAATATTTGATGATTGTTTTTATTTTTTCTTTGTTTTATTTTTTCTAGAAATTGACAAATAGCAGTACTGTGATAGTGCATTTATTATTGATTTTATTCTCTTGCATTAAAAGACTCAAAACATGCAGAAAATCTCTCAGTCTCTCATCCACACAAACATACGAATATGTCCTGCAATTATGTTGTGCAGACTCACATATTAGTTGTATATTGTTTTGTTTTAAGACAGACATGTCGGTAAATGTAATGACATCACATTTTATTGTTAAAGACAAAGACACAGACTTCATTTTGATATTAATTTTAGTCAAGCATATATACACTTAAAGAGGCTATATCAGGAAATACTACTATTACCAGGCATCTTTTCATAAAGTAGGATTAATATAATATTTTCTAATGTTATGCCTGCAAAATGTATGTATAAAATAGATGTCAGTGTAACTTGTAAGTGATTGAATTCAAATTTCAAGAACATGATGGTACATTGCGTTACTCTTATCATGAATATTATAGTTATTTAAGAGTGAGAAAGAAAGGAAATCAGGCAGCCCTGGTGGTTTGAAGGGTTGGTTTTTAAATATTGCTCGGTGCAGCTCAGCTCAATGTATACATTTTTTAACTGGTCTATACCTTATAAATCACCTCTTGCAACATATTTAAGTAATTAGAAAACCTCTGAAAAAATTTCTGTGCCTAAAAAATCTACGATAATTATAGAATAAAGTAACCTTAAGCCGGTTGCCTTAACATCTTTGGTCTCAAAATGTTTGGAAAAGATAATTTTCAAGGAGCTTGAGAAGTGCTTCTCTGCTTTTTGGGATCCCATGCAGTTTGCTTGTAGATAGAAAAGAAATATTGAAGAGATCACACTTGTTTACGAACACAACGTTTACAAACATCTTGATGTTCCTAGAAATTATTGTTGAATAGATTTTTCGTCAGCCTTTAATACCATGCAACCACCTGGCGATAATTATCTTAATTGCAAAAGATTAATTTGAACATATCTTGGATCATCAACTTCGTAACCCCAAGGCCTTAATATGTAAAGTTAAACAATATTCAAAAGGAAAAATGTTCCTATACTGTTATTTCAGATAGTATGATCACTAGCACTGGAGCTCCTCAGGGAGCTACTTTGTCACCTGAACTAATGCTATTTACCATATACACTAATGATTGTGCAATTACTAACCATGTTAAATGTTAATAAAACAAAAGAAATGATTATCGATTTCAGGAAGAAGAAAACACCAATCTCTTATCTCTTTATAAAAGGCAAATACGTTAAGCAAGTAGACACATACAAGTATCTTGGTATCACTTTGGACAGTAAATTAAATTCGAAACCTCATACCATTGCTCTTTGACACGGTTAAATAATCGTCTGTACTGTGTAAGAAAACTTCACACATTCGATGTGGTCATGTCTATAAGAAAATGATAAGTCTTTTTTATAAATCAGTCTTGAGAGAGTGATCTGTTCCGCTGTCTATAAGGGAGGAAATGTAAAAAAAAAGTTAATGTATCAATGATATATAAACTTTACAAAATTATCTCCAGATGTAACATCTTGTTTGAAAACAAGTTTGCAAACCCAAATAATCTTTCCCTAACTCCTTTACATAAAGAGAAAAGTTCTAACTTAAGTAAGGGTCCAGAATGTTCATCAATTACACTGTACACATTATGCATAGATGGCCAAGTTTTAAATGCTGAAGGTACATGTGTTCAAAATATACCAACCAATGTTTGATATATTGTAGTTATCAAATTTAATCAGTTAATTAAGTAACATAATACATGTGAACTGAGGTCTCTGAGTAAACAAAATACAGGAATACATTATATGTTATATTATAATGACTAGGTGACATCAAAAGATGTCCCAAAAATATATATATAACAGATAAGAAAAGTTAAAGTACATTCCAAAAAAAAAAATCAAATATTTATCAATCTCATGTTAAGGCAGATATAATATGATTTTGTGCTCTTCTACGCAGAAACAAATTTTATTGTAATTATTTTTCAGTTAATTGACATTTAAAATGCTTCAAATACATCCTCATATATCTTTCTCTTTCTCCCTCCTCTCATGCAGGAAAAAAATCCAGTTGCAATGTATCTTAATAATTAACATTATATTTTCATTCAAAACGTATTGATACATTTTTGGCATAGTTGCATGGACTCCTTACTTGTCTCAGTAATATATATTTACATATTAGTTCTCAACAGCTTCGCAATTGTAAGCCCAGTACGCAGTTTAATATATTCTTAAAAGCATCAAGTTGGTTCCGAGTTTATAAAATTTGCTTATCATTTCCTTATCTTTGAAGTCAGGAAGACAATACAGAAACCATCTCTATTTCCTTTCCTAGCTTGTTACTGCCAATGCCAAAAATAGTAACCCCTGTATATAACTATGGACTATTTCATTGTAGGTTTGAAATTATGAAATATTATTAAAATAATGTAATAATACTTCAATTCAGACACAAGAGATATATTGCATTGAGAGAGAGAGAGAGAGAGAGAGAGAGAGAGAGAGAGAGAGAGAGAGAGAGAGAGAGAGAGAGAGAGAGAGAGAGAGAGAGAGAGAGAGAGAGAGAGAGAGAGAGAGAGAGAGAGAGAGAGAGAGAGAGAAGGCAGAGAGAGAGAGAGAGAGAGAGAGAGAGAGAGAGAGAGAGAGAGAGAGAGCTCCGGAGAAACAAGAGAAAATTGGAAATGCATTTACAGCAATCATAATAATCAGCATGTTACTCTTTTGGTCACTGATCATAAGTTTCATTCTAAGAGGTTGAGACATTATAACATACCAGAGAAACAAGATTTGTTAATATCACAGCGCTACAAAACGTACGATTCTGTGCATTTTAGTTGAGCAGCAGGCCGCCGGCTGCAGCGTCATAAATCACCTCCCAAGGGACATCCGTCACTCAGGCCAGGTGCGCGCTGTTTTATCTGAGCTTGACCCTAGCTAACGGGCAAAAATCATCAAAGTTAATGTGTGTTTTATCTCAGTATCTGCTGATCGTCATTGAACAGAACCACTATTAATTGATAGTGCTACATTTTTTCTATATATTAGTTAAAACTGTAAGTTTCTGGCCCTATTCGTTGAGATTCTAGAATATCATGTGTGCGTGGATATTTTTAAGTGCAACTTATAAACTGTTTTCGTTTTTTAAACCTTTGTTTCTCAAATATGCTTCGTTATATGTGTGCGGTAATTACGTAAATATGCAGTTAAATATGTCTTTAAATATCGGGGGAAAATTATGTTAATTCTTTTTACTTCAAATTGCAATAGGCAAAGGAACATTATAATGCCTAAATTGCCTACGAAACTATTTTCGATTCTCCATTTGAACTTACTCTTTTGAATATTGTAGTCATAGCTATTGCGTCAATTAAGGCCACCCAGACCAACATAAGAGATTTTCGTTATCTTTAAATGGATGTGAAATAGAACGCCTCGTGAAAACTTGAAAAGCAAAGTAGGGAGATCAGATACTGAAAAGTCACCAAGCTATCCAAAAGCTACAGAAAAGAGACTGCGGTGTTCGAAATGAAGTTCAAAGACTTAATTTTATTTTAAACTCTTTTCTTCAGATGTTTACATCACCCCTCATCTCTACATGAGAATACCCATTAAAAAAAAGAAAAAGAACAGCCAAGAATGTCAGTATAGTACACCCGACTCATGAACCTTTTAAACAGTCATTGTTTATATACATTAAATTTTTAAGTGATGTATTTATACTTATTTTCCTTCACGAAAAAACATGTGTGGTATAATAGTATAAGGTTGTTAACAAATATTTAAAAATATTTTTAAAATCTTTGATTTAAATTTTTTTGTATTAGCCAAAACTGCACATTTATACTTTAGTTACTCATAACTTTGATACGAGTGAAAGAATGACAATTATTTTACGTGCCACGTTTGATATACATGTGTGTAACGGTTTTATGAAGTTTTTATCAAGCTCGATTGGCGCAAACGTTCAAAATTTAAAATTAAGTGAAAGCATTTTATTGTCACATATTCTACTTTTTATACCTAATCTAGACACGCATATCTTTTAAACTGTTGAACTTAAACAAAGGTTTCTTTTTTTAAACGGGAGTTTGTTTTTTTGTTTTTCCAGTGACATTTTTAACACAGCGCCCTATTAATCCAGCGCACTACATATAAGGGCCCTTAATTCAGGTAACGGAGAAGTCAAGTGATCCCCTCGTGACCACCATTAAGACAAGGCGATCACGGTCGGACGCGCCTCGGCCTTGCTGAACTAAAATGCCGCTCTTGAAGCGCCATGATATTTTATAAATGTAAAAGACATATTTTACAAGTAACATGACATTCTTAAAATTGCTCTTCCTTATACAATTTTCATCATTTTAAATAAGGCTTTTCATAAAACTAAACAAAATTATGATCCAAAAAGTTTCTTTTCAATACACCTCTAAATCCACAATTTTAACATTTTGTATAAAGATTATAACTTCAAAACTCATCCCTGTTGTTTTGATCATGATTGTAGGTTTCTAGTATTGCTCTATGGATGTCCTCCCTCACATCCTCTGGATCTACTTGTGGCCCCCACACATTAATCACATGGCCGTTGTGGTTTACAAGGTACTTGTAAAAGTTCCATTTAGGCACCTCTTCAGATGTTCCTGAATATGGCAAAAAGAAACGTAGGTATATCCAAAATTATAAATCTAAATGAAAACTGGAAGTGGAAGGTCAAAACTATGACGAAATAAGTTCAAACAAGGATTTGTATTTTATCTATGTTTTTACGTGGAAAATGGATATGTTTGCATTTGACAGTGAAATAAAAAAAAAATGTTTAGAACTAGTAGGATCAGATTCCAACAGTCAACATTTTAAATTGTATAATTTTCTTTTTTTTATTTTGCGCGATGCAAACCCTAAAATTATATTGATAGCTTACTTAATGCTGATCCTCAAGACATGAAAGATTTAATAGCAAATCAGTTTAATTTAAAGTGATTTGCTATTAAAGCTTTCATGTCTTTTAAAGTTTAAAACACTGCAAGTCTTCATCAACATATATCTCAAGTTCCGTATGCTCTGCCCTCCTATTCTAATTCCTCTACGTCCCTCTAAGTTCCGCATGGTTATTCATCATAAAGTTAGAAAAGGTCCAGGGATATTTCAAGCTTGAAATGAGCTGATTATATTGTCCACTGGCATAACTGCTGTTTGTTTAGTGTAGATATTTTTAATTATTTGTAAGTCTTTTCCATCAACTTCAACTGTTCTGGTTCTCTGATAATCTCATCAAGCAAACTAGATCAAAATGTAGATGCCATTTGTTGTCTTTTCCCCTCTACTGGTATACCAGTAATAATATTTAAACCTCAAAGATTGAAAATAAAAAGCAACGCCCGCTAATTACAATGACTTTTAAACAAAATTCAAACATTCTAAGATAGAAGCATGATAATAGAGAAAGTGTCAAATAATATTTTATTTTTACTCTTATGGAATTTAAAACATAATTGATAATTCCAACTAAATAGACAGAACAAAAAATTTGAAAGAATATCAAATAACTAGCTAACTTATGTTTTTAAATGGAGTCCCCTAATTTCTTCACTGAGAAGCCATAAATTTGTTCAGAATAAAAAAAAATTAAAAGCTATGCCTGTAGATGATTCATTTCTTTGACATCTGTTGTCTTATTTCTATATCAGAATGAATGGTCGTTGTGAACAGAAGAATTAAGTTTTTCTATCTGTTTTTTTTACTTACTTGAAAGGTAGAGCCATGCTGGGTCAACATCTCTATCTCTGACATTTACTTTTGCAAACAATGGGAAGTTAATTTTCCTCTTATCATGGGCAAAATGATAGATCTCTTCATCTGACTGGTGTGAAATAAATGAAAAGCTACTATAATAATTTTCATTTACTTGTGAAAATAACATCAAGGGGTTAAAAAAAATTTTTTTTCATTGATTATATAGAGGAAAAAATGATACCCTTGGACTGCCAGTAGTATAGTAAAGATTTCATTGCTGATACGCGACATAAAAAAAAAATCAGTTATTAAAATTTTTGCACAAAATTTCGAGATTGTTTAATATCTGGAGTTAATGATTAAGAACCAAAGCAAGCATTCCTGTTCAGTGTTCTCCAAACATCTGCACACTTTCACTTTACTTAAGATACAAGTTACAGAAATAAAGTAGACAAGTACATTGCAGTATCAACATAATAAATCACATGAACAGAGCAGGGTAGAAAGAACTAAATGGAGATGCAAACAGAAGAAAAGACAGCAAGAGAGAATGAACACTTCAAAGGTTATTATTATCTCCTTGGTACTTCAACAATCATGTGTGCACGATAAGTCAAACTAATAATATTGAGTCAATGTTAGGTGGAGAAAGCTTGATTTCTAGTCCATAAATGAATAGTTATACAAGTTCAATCAATTTGACAAGCGATGAGTACGATCCTTAGCAATCAAGACTCAGTGATGCCAACTGGATCATTGCTTTGTTACTGAACCTTGAGTGACACAAGATGATCCCTTGACAGATCTGTACTGAGCCCTGATCTGCCAACTTTTCTTTTACTGAAAATCCGTAGATTTGCGGAAAATTGGCATCACTGAAGACTAAATTATGTGAATTTTTCAATCAACAAAAAAAAAACAGAAATAAACTAACATCAGAGATCTTGAGTCTTTAAGATGTGATTCTAAGACATAGCAAAGGCTCAAGACAAATGTCTCCTCCAAAGAGACATACAGGTTATTATAGGTGGATACTTCTGGAAATGCCTAATATCTGCTGCCAACAGCTCATGATTTGGACAGCGAGTCCATTTCACTTACTGTATAATTAAAGAATAAAATTGTAATGGTCGACAAATAACTAAGAGGGATATTTCAAAACTGTTTACAAACGCAATAGACATTTTGTAACAATACACTGCTGGCTAAGGATTTTCAAAAGGTCATTGTCATCTGGCACATGGTTTTACTGGAGGGGTTGCTCAATTATATTTGACAAGCTGCAGAAAAGGCTCAGTTGATGGGCAAAAATAACATATGTTTCAGTAGACTTGCCATTGAAGGGTGATTATGACAAAGCAATATGAAAATGACACTAAGACTTATGATCAATTCACCTTCGTCTCAAGAGACTGTCATGATAGTTTAGATGTCTACCATTATGAAAGAGCAAAAGACATGGAATTAAACAAAAGGTATATATCTGTGCTTTTTAGTTTCTTAAAATAATTCATAAGTAAAACTTTGATGTAGGCATGCACATAACAAGCGAGTAGATATAACACTACTCATATTATTGATAGCCTCATATCTCATTTTTTGTTACTATTGAAAATTCTTTTTTTTTAAATACAATTCATTAACTTGGTTCTCTTTTGGCTTCACAAAAAAATTTTACTCTGAGCACACATAATAACACCTTAATTAATGCTGGTTAGACCTGACTTAATGGTTTCACATAAAAAAAGTTCTAATTTTAAATGTGACACGAGTTGACTTCTTATGAGTGTCAGTATGAGAAAATAGCTAGGTTAAGGACCCTTTCAAAACATAACAGATTAATATAATGAAATTTTCGTGTTTCTGAGTGTTTTGAGTGTTTGTTTATTTTAACATTTTTCAAATAGCATGATTCAATGTCTATTCCTTGAATGCATACTTTGGGGGGGTATTTTTTAAAAGTTGTTAAAGGTAAAAGCTTTAAGATTTTTATTTTAAAATGGAATGTATGCAATTCAGCACAAAGGTGTGCTGCACGAGAGCATATATTTTTGCAAGAGTTGAGTGAGTTGAGTTGGTTTAACATCCAACATCAGCACTATATAGGCTATATTGTGGACGGGTCCCAAGAATGACGCCTGAAAATGTTATGTGCTGCCACACACGAGACAGGGCGGGGATGCCATGACTTCTGTCTCAGCCGGTCATATCAAAGTGATACCAATCCAACCAGTCGGGAGCAAAATCGCCAGGGCTCGAATTTGGATTTTTGTGTCAGAAGCCGATGTTCTACCCCAGGGCACCTCAATTTGCAAGACAAGTAAGCGGCGTGTTGAGAAAAGGTTAAGTACAGGTACATTATTATTCCATCTTTAAAAAATAAATCATTGGACAGAACTACAATATACGGACTCCATACAAGATACATCAGTTCTTATGATAAATATCCTAATGAGAGTGATAAATGAATACATACAATATACTATTTCATGTAAAATATGTCCATAAAGATCATCACATAAGAGATATACAAAATTATATAAGAAATTGGATATCCTCACCCCTGGCTCCTGCTCACCAAATTGGTTGCAAGGAAATGCTAGGACATTAAATCTTCCTGTATGGGCAAATGTTTGCTGCAATAATACCATTCCAGAGTAATGATTGTCTGTGTATCCACATTCACTTGCAACATTTGCCACTAAGGAAACCTGGAAAAATACAAATCATTATTGTGGCAATACATTTTGTTTGTACATTTAAAGAAAATCAAGCTTACACCTCTTTTAATTTCAAAGTTATATGTCGTTTTTTTAAGGATTCCTGGATGTCAAGTTTCAAAAAAAATTTACAAAAGTGAACTCAAATCCTAAAGAAAAACAGTAATAAATTTTTAACACTTTTCCAGCATTACAAATTAAAAACACCCTTCCGTTGAACTTGAATCTACCTTAGAATGTGACACAACTGACAACAAAATGCGACTTGGACTACATGTATGAGAAATGAGAAAATTACCTTTCCTCTGTAGGCCTCCAGAGACACTTTGTTGCCATGAATATCTTTCACAGTGTAAGAATAAAAATCTTCTTCATTATCACAATTACATTGTGAAACAAGACTACACAGAAGTAGCACAAAAAGACATTTTGTACTACAAGCCCAAGTTGTCCTTTTCCAGTCCATTGCTGATTCTGCAAACACAGCAATGAAAAAGAAAAAAATATATCAGCATTTGAAAAAATTAATGACAACTTTGAAAGGGCAGAAGTTAGGGATAATTGACTGACCAAAACCATTTTTTCCTTTTCTTTTGTCTTACAATGCAACTCTGATTTAAATAATTCGCTAGTTAATTTTAAATAGATCGTTTGATGCATGGTTTGTTGAAGCCACGTGTGGCTCACTGCTGCCATTACCGTACCGCGGCGTACCTCTATCACATGATTGCACCCGAGTTTCAGTTGGTTTTAACATCCAGTATCAGCACTACATAGGCTATATTGTGGACGGGCCCCAAGACTGACATCTGACAATTTTATGTGTGGCCACACACGAGACAGGACAGGTATACCATAACTCCTGTCTCATCCCATCACATTAAACTGAAGTGACACCCATCCCCATGATTGCACCTAGATGGGTGTTGAATCAATCACACCTCCACCCCTTTTCCTTCAACTTTCCCTTTCCCTCTTTCTTAACCACACATATTTCATTTTTAAATCTCTGATCTACTATCTTGATCAACAGACACCCGTCAGCTGCCACTCCTCTCCCCCTGCCCTCTCTGCTCATTATTCAGTGTGACCCACCCATTTTACTGTGCACCACACTTTACATTGGCTTATGGGAAAAATGTTATTTCTTAGCCATGATCCTTGGTCATATACATACTTTAAACTAGAGTGTCTGGTTGCAATTTTGTAAGCTTTCTAACTTTTCCGATTTGTTGGAACAGAGGGTGGGTATGAGATTAATTTGTTGGACCCAAGATAGTAAGGAGAAAAAAAATTGGATTTTTATCTGAGTCAGAGTTCGTTGTTTTTAAGTTCTATGGGATAAGAAAATTATGTAAAAGTAACATGTGCAACAGAAATACCATTTTATCTTCATAATTCTGACTTCCAGCTGTATAGAGATATGAAGTTTGGCGTAAATTTGAGTCACATTAAAAACAAATCCCTGTAAGCTTGAAACTGTTCATATTATAAGGCCAATTGATTATATTCCAGGCACACTGGAGATCGAAAAGACAACATTAGTCCGAGCACAAAATTACTTGATTTTATGTCAATATTCACAAAGAGGCTCAGAAGGAACAAAAAGAGGTGGAGCAGAGAGAGGAGGATAGATATGAAAGAGCAAGAATAGGGAGAAGAGGAACAAGGGGCGAGTCTAAAGAAGAGAGGAAGGAGCAGGAGTATTTAAGAAAAGAGAGGATGCAAATGAAAGGAAAGAAAGTCTAAAAGGAGAGAGAGGAAAGATAGAAAAGGAAGAAATTGGAGGAGAGAGAGAGGATGATACAAGTGAGAAAGAGAAAATGTGAGATTTATAAGAGAGAGAAACAGAGGAGAAGAGTGACTGCAAGAGAGGGAAGAGAAAAGATTATAAATAAAAAACAGAGGAAAAGAAAAAAAGGAGATAAAAAGGGGAAAAGGAGTAAAAGAGAGACGAGAGAGAGGAGCCGAAAGATAAGAGGATATTGCTTGTGGTCATTGGACAATGAGAAGGAGGCAGGATGAAGTATTAAACCACTTTTACCATTTCGTCCGTGATGTGCATAGTTTTGGTTTTGAAGCCGAACAAAATATGACCAATCCGTTTATGATTTCAACTAACCACTGTTTAGTTTCTTTGCGTTTCGCTTTAAATGTGACTAAAAAGGAGCGGTTTTATCATACGTTCAAGTGGTTCAAGTAAAAGTGGGTCAAAAGTCAAAATATTTAACCCAGGCGACTCTTTGAAGGCCGTCCAACGTCCAGATGACCAGTCTGGGTCTGGCACGGGTGACTGGGTTTGAAAAAGGTGGAGTGTGGCAGTACTGTTCACCTGGTTAACTGATGCTCTGAGTGTTGAGCTGTGGGTGTGGTATGTTTCAGTTCAAAGCCTCTTTTACATAGAATAACACTTTTCCTGTGAGTCTCCTGACTGAAAGTATTTTGCGTTTAGAACCCTTGTAGACCCAATTGAAAGTTCTACAGTACCATACAGAAATGGATATCAGCTGAGTATAGAACCTTTGGCCTCCTACTCGTCAATCCAGAGCACAAATGCTACAGATATCTGGCGCCGAATATTGCAAAAAATGCCATCTTCAAATAAATATCATGCCCCATAGGTTTCCTACAGAGATGGGCAGAAAAAAGGGGGTGGATGGGAAAAAAGCAGCAACACCAAAAAAAAATGAATCTTGGACCTTCTGCTCCTCAGTCCCAAGCACTGGATACGGAGATATACTTACTTACGCACCTACTAAACCAACCCTAATAATATTTAAATTTAATTAGATCTACATCCCACGAATTTCTAGAAAATTATCGTGAGGCGGTAATGATCAAAGATTATTAAGCGAAGCACCAGTAGTTATAGTACGCGTCGGCATACACCCAAATAAACTCAGTACAATGTAAAAGTGAGGCAATTGCAATTACAAGCCCAGAGTCACACGAACAGAACAGACCTGAGTTCAACATGCAATTTGGCTAGCGCCTGTTTTACATCAGTGTGTGTGTCTGTTTGTCTTTGTGTCCCGTGGGGCAGCATTTGACACATATCTATGAGCATCAGTCAAAGCATGGCTTTCATCACCATCTTCCCCTACTTCAATGGTCCAACCTCTTTATACACCGGAACTAAACAATGCCAGGTTACCCAAGATCTCTTGCTTCTTCCTCAGCCCTTTCCTGTCTTAGAGATTCAGGTTAACATCAGTGATATTATCAGTCATTATGTGAGTAGGAGGCTGAGAATCCTCCAAACTATTCATTGATTTAGTTGATTGACATTTCAAGAGCCTGTAGCCTATACCCATGCACAAGTTTCTTGCGTTATAAAAAAAGGAAAAATATAGGATGAATGAAGGCCCACTACCAGTGGCAGTTACTCAGCACCCTGCAGAGCCTAGTTGGGAGGTGCTAAGTCAGTGAAGAAGCCGTTTGCGGAACCAGTAGTTTTTTCAAAGTGAGGCTGTCAACTGATGCGCCGCGCTTAATGGGTTTCCACAAAAAAGAAGAATGCGCTCTCCTAGTAGGGCCTATAGTGTCATCAAGTTTCTCAAAAAAGATCTTATGAGTGACGCCTAAAATGTAGGCCTATGTATAGGCCTACATTTAAAGTTAAAATTCAGTGTCATGTCTCTAAGTTATAAATATTTATATATATTCAGACTTCCTTGATTTGTAAGTAGAATCAATAAATTTTAGATCTAAACTTTAGATTAAATTATAAATTTCCAATTTTGAGAAATAAGTCTAGATCATTCATTCCACTTAAAGATTTATTAAGTCTAGATTTAGATCTAGATCTATTCTAGGCCTTCTCGTAAGTAAAAAAAAATCTTTGATAGATCCAGAAGTTGCAAATCTGGGGCAAGATCTAGATCTAGAGTTCTAGAGTAATACAGTTCTGTACCTGAGTGTACCAGTCTCGAATCGATTGCCTTATTTTACTTTCGGTTCGAATGTACACACACTACAAACGCAGATCTACTCACACAGTGCTCAGTGCTCACCTTTTTTAATCATAACTCAAGTTACTCAACCGGCGGCGCTAATTTCTTTTTTAACCATAACTCAAGTTACTCAACCGGCGGCGCCAATTTGCCTGCTAGGCTGCGCCTGGTACTCAGCCAGTGCGTTATGTTTGGCAGAGTTAGCCTATTATTAGACTAGAACAGTAGAAGTTGGTAATCAGTTGAGAGGCTTCGGCTTGTATCATCTAATTACTGAGAACGTGACTATCAGAAGAGCGCGAGAAAGCGTCGGCTGAAGATCGAGGCAAATAGGGATTATGTCGTCAGTTAGATTGAAACATTAGAAAGTCGTATAGAAAGACATGAACACAAGATAGATAGATAGATAGATAGATAGATAGATGTAAATAAACAGATAAGAGGCAGAAAGATAGAGAGAGTTTGGTGGGTTTAAGTCCTAAGTCATTCATTATTTTGTGGACGGATTACAAGACTAACGTCTGACAATTTTATGCGCTGCTACACGTGCAATCCTGGACTCAGCCGGTCACATTATACTGACACCGACAATGTCCGTTGTTTTATTTTTTAATAAAAATAAACCTCTGATTCACCAATCCTCATACGCTGGGTAAAAAATGTAGGCCTAATTGTAAACAACAACAAAAAAATGTGCCAAATTTATGGAACTGCCTCTTCTTCACGCCCTATCTAGATAATCTCTAAAATGTGTGTAGCAATGTGTTTTACGCGTCAGAAACATTTTAATTTACATTTAACGACCAACACAAGTGTGTGTTTCTAAAAATGTTACATTGGATTTTTAAAGTACAATGTACGTGTATTTCGTTTGTTACATTCTGTCTCCTCGGTATTCTCAAAAATGTGGCAAATACATTGACTCACTCTCTCTCTCTTTGTCTCTCTCTCGGGTCGGGTTTCATATCCCCTAAATTCCCCTTGGGGTTCTATTATGGCGTTTTAGTGATTGCATTTTTTACAGCTCATCTCGTAGTCTTACCCATAACCATGTTGCAATGGGGAATATAAAAGAGTAAAAGTTCTAATTTTTGTCTCTAAGCATTGATACCATTATAGTATTTTCATCATCTTGGTTTTTGGTCGCCAAACGCATTTTTTATTTCAATTCTTTTTTTTACATATATCTATTTTATCTTTGCTCCCAGGTTTTCAATCAAAGCTTGCAAATCTCTCTCTCTCTCTCTCTCTCTCTCTCTCTCTCTCTCTCTCTCTCTCTCTCTCTCCCTCTCCCTCTCTCTGTGTGCGTGTGTGTGTGTGTCTGTGTGTTCTGTTTAACATCATTAAATGAGAGCAGACATGCATATCTCATGCTTTTATTTGAACATGTTTTACTTAAATGTGAAATGCTTTATTTTATAGGTGTTTGAAAAACATCTTTGTGATTTTCAGAACATTATCTTGTATTGCTTGAATTAAATACTACTATTTTTTTCATTACATATCTTAAAGTTAAAAAAAAACTTGGAATAATAATTGGTGAGTAAAATTCAGATATTTGATAACTTGAATGACATGATCTAAGGTTCCCGAAATTTCATTACATAACACTAAAATGCAGCATAACACTAACAGCTATTGTAAACTACCCTTATCCAGTCTTACTTATTTCCATCTGATGAAAAAAAATCATGGGATGAACGTTTCAACAATAACATGATATTAACAGAGGTAAATATCAAACTGTATATATGGTGTAGCAATGAGCTGTATTTTTTATTGATTGGTTAAAGGAAAGCAGCGTTTTGCACATACCAATCTGATGGGAAGGGGTCCAAGGGCAGAGTATGGAGAAATCAGAATCTTATATACAACAGAACAACAACTGTTATAACAATTTATATAATCTTGCCTATGTTTCTTTAACATCAAACTACACACTATGTACATTTGTAAAGAGTAACTTCAATTTAACATAGGTTAACAAGGAAACAATTAAAAATAATTGATGGTGCATGATTATTCTTTATGGTGGTGCAAAACAGCATAGTTGTAAGGGTTTCAACACAAAACTGATTCGATATCTTACATCATATATTACAAGTAACAAAAAATCTACTTACTTTCCTGCTCCCAAAGTTATATATGTCGACAGAAACATTTGGTGATAGTCAATAAGATTTCAAAAGAAGAAAAATGAATAAAATTGGCTTCAACATTAAGATTATAGAAATTAAATTTTTTTTTATTTTAATGCATACGTACATACAGTGCATACCTGATAATTCGACATCACAGGGACCAGAACTTTCATGTTGAATTGAGGGAAATTATTTTAAGAGAGAGCTAAAGCTGGAGTGGCTTGGCTGTGGGTTTGGGTAGGAATTCACACACAGGTGTTCTTTGTGCACAGTGCATTAGCTTGTTTAGCCTGTACAAATTTATTGATTTTAGCAAGGAAATCTATCAATCTAATTCAGGCCTATACACCTGCAATGGAGTTGAATAACAGCTTCAACTATTCTAATTTATGACATAATAAAATTAATATCGTTTGATTTTGCAATCCTCCATAGCAAATCCAAAAATACAACTCCCTACAACTAATATTTATTGAAATTTTCCCTACACCTTACAACTCTTCCACACAAAAAATCACAAAAATCTGCAAATTTGTTTTTATAAAAAAAAAATTGTAAGTTTATAAGCCACCTTGCTAAGTGATGCAAAAATCAAACTCATCAACTTTGACCAAATGACCTTTTATATGAGAAAAAAAAATGCTTATGCTAAAGGTATGATCTTTTCACTACAAAACTGACAGTCCAACAATAATTAATATGAAGAAAAAAAAATACACATGTAGTACAAAGAACAGTATGCATTCAGTAAAACAATCTCCCTGACAATGATTGTTGATAGTATAGTATTACTAACAAATAAGAAAGAAACTATTGAAATGCGCCCTGGCATGTTTGTTGTTGTTTTTTTTAATTCAGGGTCAAATTAAAGCTAGATCAATAGAAAATGATAAAGCACGCAGCTTACTGTGTCCGCTAATCTTCCTCATCAATTAACTGTCTACTGACACAACAAAAAAGTTGTTCGATTAGAGATAAAGTGGCTTTTCAACTAGGAATTCTATGTTTGTGCTCTGTGCATCATGAAAACAAGTACTTAATGGTATCAATTACCATTGTATGGATGCGGATAATATCTAAGTAGCTGAAAGTATTTAGAATTAAACTTGCCAGATGACTTATGCATACTTGCATGTCTTTACAACTTAAGTGTATGAAATAAAAAATGCATTGGGCCTGGAAGTTCTTTGATATTTGAAATATGATTTTCCATCTTGCTTCGTCCTGCAACCTGGTCAACTATACCATACAAATGTGCTTTCAAAGCTGATACTAGTGATAGTTAAAAGATTTACTTCAAACCTGATTTAATGTCATTGAATCAATAACATAATTGTTTCAACTAAACCTACACAAAAAATGTTCCACAGTTATAGACTCTAAATCAGTAAATGTAAAGATGCACATACATGTACAAAATAATCTCTTTCAGTTGACACGTACGTAAAAGGAGAATGAATAGCAAGATAATTCTCATTTCGTGCACTTGCACACTCTGCGTCATTTACTGCTTGACCTTGATTATATTTACAGCTACCAAGTCACCAACATTAATCAAGCAAAGCAAAGTAGATGTAAAAGTGAAGTTTATATAAGCAAACATTTATTGAACATAGAAAATATAGACCATCATTTTTAATAATCTATTAAAAGTTGTTCCCCAAGCCAAAGAGAGAAAATTCTTTAAAATTATGAAGGAAAGGCTAATTCTTGTTTCTTACCACTTTAAAAATAAACTCTGATCCTACTAAAAGTAAAGAACAGGGCTAAAAGCATTTAGTACATTGTCATTCTCAATCTTTTTTCCATTGACAACATTGCATAGATTAAAAAAGAAAGTTTTGATGGGAAACAAAGTGAAGAAGAATGATATCTGTGACAATTTTCTTTCATACATTTTAAAAAATCTTCAGCAAAACTAAGTGTCATTCATCTTAACTTTTTAAAATATGACTACAGTTTAAAAAAAAAAAAAAAAAAAAAAAAAAAAAAACACTAAATGACTATACTAGATTGCACTAATTGATAGCAGATCCACTAAAGCTTTTATGTTTTGTGTCAGTTGACTATTATGAACTACACTTGATGTATACTTGCATTCTTACGTCAAAACAGATAGACAAAATGATGCAACATGGCAAATGACAGAAGAAAACATTTCGATCTGCTGGGTTTTCAGCATCATTTTAAAATGTATTAATGTATTTCTTGCCCTTTTAAAGGTTGCAACTGCATCATATTATCCTCATCCATAAGAATTAATTTGCTCTATGGGGCTAAAAATGCAAGCAAAATGATTATAACTAAAATGAATCATCAACTATTTAAAAAAAGAAATCTTTTATAAAAGATAGGAGGGAGGACAAACTTGGGGTGTTGGATAGCCCAGGAAAAGGCGGGAATCACATCTGATTCTATATCCATATAATGGTTTCGACAGTAAAACCAGATGATGTGAGCTAATTGAACTCACTAAAATTTCATTTTAATTTAAAATGAACTTTTAAATAACGATTTACCATTGTATTGAATAACGTTTCTGCTATTCATTATTAATGCTACCCAATACATTAAATGTTCATTTGAACATATATGACATTGATCTTGTCAATCAAAGCCTGCAGTTTTATAATTAGGAAATTTTCCACTTCTCAAAAGTGAAAAAGAGGGAAACAAAACAAAAAAGTACACTAATTATTGTTTATATAGATACATATTTACATCAGGCAAAACTCTGATCCCAGTTCATACAAATGTATTGCAGTTTACCAATGCCCACTTTAACTTCTGAAAGAACAAAATGATTCCCTGGGTTTAATAATCTAAACTGTGTAGCATACGAGGTGAGTTTGTTTGTTTTTTTTACATATTATGTACATTTATTATCTAAGACAGTAAATAAAGAGTCTTCACATCTTGCATGTTGGAAATAAAACAGCTTTTTTTGTACATTATAACAAATGGTTTAAGATTAATAAAAACGAAAAAGGCAATATCCTGCAACAATTGCATGTATGATTAAACCTCTTCGAAAGGTCAATAAATAAATTAATCCTTTTGGTACAACAATACCTTTTGTAAGAGAAGTGGGAGATTCACCCATTGTCATAGTTTGCTGAAAAATGAGGTTTTATGAATGCTTGATTATAATTCTTATAGTGAAGCGAGAGAACAAAAACTATACCAGGATGAGACAGCATTTACTCATAACTCTAAATGATCTCTCAAAGAATGTTTGATGACTCATTTCACATCAAAGCTTCAAAGGTCTTAAGACCTCTCATGCAAAAATGTTATAAAATTACAACCAAAGGTGTATAATTTACATCAAAGAAACTGTCCTTTTCTTCATGAACATTAAGCATTTGAAAATTTAAACCAAAAACTTGTAAAATGTTTTGTTGCTTCAAATTCAAGCTAGAAACCAGAGGTCAAGACCAAGGATTGGTTCTCAAAAGTCTGCAAAACTTGGCCGATCAAAAACTCACTAGTCTTGTCGTGTTTTGTTTTGATATTTGTGGCTGAATATAAAATAAACTATAAATACAGACATATGAGGGACGATCATGAGTCGCCCTGACTATAAAGGAAGCATTTGATTATCTTTATACTTTCAGCAAAGAGCGATCCATTTATCATAAGATGACCATTACATGAACAAATTGTAAATTACCAATTACACTTCGTATTTTACTGAGCACACAAATTATGAATACGACTTTATCAAAAGAAAGCTAGAGCATTTTTTTGCAATCACAATGGTTTCTTTGAGATGTGTTTTCTCATCGAGTATCTTTTCTTTGAAAGGAACACTCAAATAAAATACAAATAGAGTTGCTTGAAGTCTGAGGAACATGCCAGAATGTAGCCGAACAATAAAAAAGAAAACAGATTATGAATGAAACTTATGTATCTTATGGTGGTGTTTTGACAGAAGAAATTAAACATTATGTGTCTAGTTATAGTAGGAATGTGTGCAAAACTTGTATTGATATGAGATTGCACTTATATTTGTCTCATTATGTTTAAATGCTTCATTTTAGAGATGTCACATTCCATTATTTAATATAATTTATATCAAAAGTAATTTCGAATCTATTGCTTTGAATCAAAGTATGAGATTGGCCGTTTTTACAATGGACACTTGTAGTTCATTTAATATTAGAAATCAATTGTATTTCTAATAAGATAAACCAAGGTCAACTCAGAAGTGTCATATGAACTTAAAAACTGAATTTATACCAGATTTTCACAGAAATTATGTCACTGTTAAAGTTGCTGAGCCTACTTTTCTCTAAAGTCCATGGACCATGGAAGAGGCATACAATTTTTTTGTTCAATTGTTGGGTTCTAAATATATTTAAATTCATCAGTCCTGACTGCCTTTTGTTTTTCAGTTATTTGTTTTTTCTTCTCCTGCATAAAAAAAATGCAATTTTCCAAAATAAAATGAACAATCAAAATTCAGAAGTCGCAATCAGAAAGTAAGAAAACCAGACTTGCTGTTATTGAATTAGACTGAAGCTGAGCAAAAACAAAGGAAAAAAAAAAGAAACTGCTACCTTTCAAACTTAGGAAACTGATACAGCATACTAGAATTGTTTTTATTTTCATTTTTAAGCCCTACCACAACACATTGATTTCTATGTTGCACACCAGTCAACCTTTCTGATGCAATTGCATTGGCCAGCAATGTGTTTAGACATAACCTATATTTTTTTGTTGTCTTGCATCCGTAATTAGGTAAAGTCTTTTTCTTTTTTTTTCCCCCCAGAAACTATGTTTGAAAAAAAATGCTTTGAAAAGTCTGGAAAACCCCAAACATCTTACAGTCAAACCAAATGAGAAAACATGTCAGTGCAAAAAAGAAAGAAGTGTTTGAAAAATGCTCCACATGTCCATATAAGTAAAGCAATTCCTACATTAATTTTTGTTTTTTAAGTAAAACCTCAAGATTAAAATCAACCAAAGCAACCAAATATGACATCATTTGACATGTGTGAAAACACAAACTTCATATCAATGCATGAAAACATTGCATCCAATTAAAATAAAGCAGTGCAATATTAAATGCGAGTAAATTTTTAACAATTTAATAAAACAAAACTCAATGAAATAAAAAGATAATCAATAAAGGTATATTATAGAAATTGCTTTCATTAAGCAGGAAGCTCTAAATTGGTGTCTGATCACATTTCATGTCTTGAAACGTTAGATCATTAATTTTAACTTTTTTACTCACTATTGCAAAATTGTATATTGCCTGCATCTATTTATTCATTTATCCCTAGGGAGCGGCATTTATTATAACTGTATGTAGTGGGATAAGTAACAATGTTATTTTCTTCTCATTCCTGATGTATGTTTAAGACTCTTTAATTCCACTATATAGCTAGCTATTTCTAGAATTGATGCCTTTTTAAACCAATCTACCAATGATCTTTACCCCCACATGTGTACCTGCCTGAACTGTGATCTATTGCTTTGCATCAGGCCATCAAAGAAAATTAGGCACAGGAAAATCTCTGCAATGCTGTAAGAAATACCATATTAGCAAGGGATACCTATCTGTTTTGTACATCAATAGAGTTACAGATTATGGTTTAACAAACACATGTTTCACCAATAGTCAGGTAATTTTAGAAAGATAAGATTAAAGTAAAAGCACATTCGATGCTGACTACTCTTCTAATATATTTAAAGAAAACTCTTCAATAATAATTGGCATATGAATTCCCAGAGAAATCTGGCATTGATCTACCAATGCATTAGAGGTAAGAAGGAAAGAGTAGATATGGGTAGGGTGCATCCCAACCCATGGAATTCTCATCTAAAGATTCCCAATGTAATTACAACAGCACAGAATTTTAAAATCTCCCAAATACAAATTAAAATCACTCTGTCCTTTCTTGAATTGTTCCACTTATATTATCATGAGCGGTCCTCTATTAGAGTTAAACAATCGTGCTATCTTCTTCTGAATGTTTTCCATAGCTTTGATATCATACATATGTATGAGATTATTTAAACTTCATCTGACTCTGTGCAGTCCGTGTCAGGTTGTGATGAGGCATGTGACACACAGCCTAGATGGACCAATGCAGTCATTATGACAAAAGGCTCCACATTTTTTGCAGATAACCATTGCCTTATGATTGCAGGCACAGTTTGTAGAGTCTGAGCCTTGGTCATTAGGCACACCTGGCTGTTGTTGCTGTTGGTGATGTTCACAAGGGGTTGGTCTTGCTTGTACACTCAGTACTGTGGCAGACTTAATGGAGGATGTGGGAACAACAGGAGCCCTGAGTACACCCTGGACTGTAGGCTGAGTGAGGATATTGGACATAGAAGACAGAGGAACATTGTTGACGACACCAAGTCGAGAGGATGTGGCAGACAAAACAGAAGTTGTTATGGGAGATGGTAAGGAAGATGAAGAGGAGAAAGAAGAATTAAGAGAAGGTAATGGTGTCAAACTATTGACAAGCCCCCCTAACCTTACAGGATTTGCCAGCTGTGCTGCTGTTGGGAGGGGTTTGCCAGATCCTGAGACATGGATAACCCGTGCTGTGTTGAACTTCTTGCCTGAGATAACTTGCTGACTAGAGCCTGTGGCTGTTAGGATAGGGGATGGGGAAAAGCGTAGGGGTGGGATGGGGTTTGGAATATTTGGTGTGCCTGTTGTTGAAAGCGATGAAAGATCTACCTTGTGTACACTAAAGCTTCCAGAGATAGCTGAAGATTGAGATGACGAGGAGGGGGATACAGAAACAGGAGACATTTTGCCTGACGCAGCAGAAGGTGGTCTTGAGAAGACTTTTACTTGGCTACCATTATTCACCACATTGCTTAAGGGAAGGATGGTATTCCCTGAAGTCCCTGGGTGAGACAAGGGTGAAGGAGATGGAATGGATGGATTGCCCAAATTCTGGATGGTGATGCTGTGTGGTAAGTCCCCCAGGGACACACGTGAATGTCTGGTGAGCTGGAGGACTGGGCTTTGTAGGCGACACTGATGCTGGGCTGACTGTATTAGCCGCAGGTGCTAATGTTACAGGTAGTACACCATTATAACCCACGCTTGCGGATCTGACTACAGCAGCAGTTGTTGGCACATCCACTTTAGTGTGAGCGTTGTTGGGTGGAGCACTCGATGCACGTGGAGGAGCATTCAGAAAGGCTCGCAAGGCATCTTGTGTCAGTACCCTGCGTGTACCTTGGGTTGCTGTGCTGGTAACAGTACCGGCACAAGAAACGGTTACATTAGATGAGCCAACAGTAGATGGTTGAGAATGTGCAGCACCCGGTAGAGCCTGGGCAGTATTCAGCAGGTAAACAGTATTACTTGAGACTGGATCTTTTACAGGACTCACTACACCTGACACAAAGATAATCTTATTTCCTGCACTATCTGCCAGACTGTTAGAGTTGATGGAAGCAGAGCTTGGAACAACACTAGCTGCAGGGACCGACACTAACCTATTGTTGGGGACTGCTGGGGAAACCCTGCCCCGGTTGAAAATGAGGGTAGTGGGAGTGCCTGAACGAGAGGAAGGTTTTGCTGGAGAAATGGGTTGTATGAAGTGGTGTTGAGGGGAGGGTGTGCTTGATATTCGTCCATTGGGCGGAGTTGGAGGTGCTGAAACTGAAGACTGTGTAAACAGTATTTTTGAGGCACTGTTACTAGTGGCTGACTGCCCTAACGTAGAAATTGTTTTTGAAGATACTGTATTACTGTAAATACTGCTGGTCGTTGCTACAGCTGATGTGCATTTATTAAGGCTCTTTTTTAACTCTGCTTGACAAATCTGCATAGATCGTTTGAGATTGAAATCAATTTGCTGATCAACATTTGATGTCCCACCGATGACTAAAGGTGTCGCTAATTTTGGTGTAGTCCCTGATGACAAAATGTTTGGTGTGTGCTGGGCACTTGGTTGTGAAGAAGGAGGTCTGAGAACCTGGGGCTGTATTGGGGCACGAACTTGAGTCTGAGCCTTGATTTGAGCTAGTGTGCGTGTTTGAGTGGAAGTCACTGAAGGAAGCATCACAGGCCCTTTAGAGTGCAACGGACTGCTAGACAAAATACTACGCATGGTAGCATTATTTGAAGAGGGTGGCTGGACCGAGGAAGAGGGAGTGGACTTGGAGGTGGCAGCAGCAAGCGCCTTGATCTGTGCCAGGGCCCGTGTCTGCGCTTGCGTCTTGATCTGCCCCTGGGTCTTGATGATGATACCTGTGCCTGTCGGGGTCACACTCACTGTGCGGGTGATTCCTGAGGAGGTGGTTATTGCAGAATGCTGCATCAGGGATGAAGGAGGCGCTCCACTTATCCCTGCGCTGTTGAGACCTTTGGCTCTGGCAGCTGCTGCCTGTGTCTGATGTGCTGCTTTGATCTGAGCCAATGTTCGTACTTGACCCCCATGACTGTGGATGCCCAGCCTTTGTTGGTGGTGTTGATGAGCTCTGCCAGTAGGAGAACTTTGAGAACTATGATGCACTCCAGTGCTGGCCACCCTTCGTTTCTTTGCCGGTGTCACTCCTAGAATCTCTGTCCTATCTTCAGATCTGAAATAAAAGAGGAATAGTTATGATATTCTAAAAACTATCTGCAGGAAAACTGAAATGAGTTCAGTAGTGCATATCTACAATGGCACCTCTTGCAGCGCATCACTACAGCGGGACATTTAAAGAATCCGTTTTTTTCTACTAGTATTATGTAAAGTCTATTACTTCTGCTTTGGTTTAATCAGACAAAGAAATGGTTTAACTTTGATGCAGCTGGAGTAGGAAGTGAGCTTTGTTCCAAAATAACAGCCATTCAACCCGCACGATATTGTTTTGGGCCAGTCAGAACCCTTAGACAACGGCCAAGGCCCAAGTTAGGTATAGAAAAAGTATGCAAAAGTGTCGTGCAGTGTGATACACTGTGTAAAAATAGAGAGGAGAAGGGCTGATAACAGGCATGGAGTCAAAGATACTTCAATGGTATTGTCAGCCCAGTGATGAATGAGGTGGAACTTAATACACAGAGAGAGAGAGAGAGAGAGAGAGAGAGAGAGAGAGAGAGAGAGAGAGAGAGAGGGGGGAGAGAGGGAGAGGGAGGGGGGGGGGTTGGGTAGAGTGATTCTGTTAGGTCTAGTACATGGTCTTAGTCTTAGACTCAAAGTAACCGCACATATACAAAAAGATGGAGAGCGAAAAACAATTTTAAAAAAAGGACCAATAAACTGAAGACAACCTATTACAAGGCTCACGGGTCAGGTTAATTACGTAAAGGAATAATATAAGGCTTGAAATTCAATTTTTCTGTAGTTTTCTTGACATGACTAGAGCAGGAGCTTGCTTACAACCAGACTTTTTTTTTCTGGAACCAAATGTCCCGCTGCAGTCATGTTTTACTGTATTATCTCTTCCCAGTAAAAACCAACATACTCTTGCCACCATTTATTAATTGCGAAGACAAATTCAGTATGATAAGGAATGTTGATTCTGTAACAATGGCATCTTTACATATTTGAAGAAATTTTAAAATAAAGGTGGGGAAAAAAATAAATGAAAGGTCACTGACATTTTTCATTCTTCATTTTTTTTATTTAATAAAGCACATGAGAAGAGGGAAAGACAGACTGTGAGGCAGTCAGTAAGTATTGGGATACTGACTTAGAAGACAAAGATTTATAACCAAGCAATATTGCCAAGTGAAAACAAAGCTGACTTGGATAAACAGAACAGGTGGGTTGATGTGGGGAGGACCAACCACTAAGTGTCACAAACTTTAATTTTTTTCAAAGCCTGATTCTTTTTCTCACAGATACCACACAAAAAATAGGATGTGGAAAAAAATCGGAATATTAAAAAAAAAATGTTTCTAGAAATACATGTTTAAATTTTAATCAAAATAGATGGCACGTCTGTGTATACAGATATATTTGATTTTTATGAAAGGCAGCAATGGAGATGAGGTATTGAACAATTTTTCTTCATTTAAAGCTGCAGGCTGCACACGTGTCTTCAAAACAAACAGAATGATTTTAAGTAGGTTTTTTTTGTGTGGAGTTTAACGAAGAATGTAAAGACTTACTTGAAACTTAATAAAGGTTAGGGCCTCTTGTGCTATTTAAAAAAACAACATAAAAACAAACAAAAACTCACCTGAGTTTTTCAACCTGTCGCGCTAAAGCTTCCCTACTGGCCACAATATTTGCATCAACACTTGAGAGGGAGCTGCGCGACGACACAGATGAAGTTGAATTGGGAGAGCATTCTGACAAGGAAGAGGAGCCACCAGCACTGTACAAAAGATAATTGTCTGCAATACTCAGTCCTTCGCCAGAGCTACTTTCTTCTGCAGTTGAGGCTATGTCCACTTTCTCTACTTTAACAGCATCTTCAACCTTTCCCTTTGGAAGTTTCTTCTCTCCACTAGGCATTGGAACATGACCAACACTTGCATGGATTGCCCTGGTCAGAGAGCGCTTTTGGAGCATGGATGACACTCGCATACTGCCAGAAGATTTGGCTACCCCAGTGGATTTAATTGATAGTGCAACTGGTGTGGAGCTTTTGGAAAGATCTGTGATTACTGCTGGGCTGAGTTTGTTGGGTGATGGACCAGTAGCTTTGGGAACATCTGTCATCAATTTGCTTTAGAAAAAAAAGAAAAATCAATACACAAAAATAAACAGTGGTGAAAGGAAATAAGGTCAATTGCAAATCTCAAAGTTCAAACAAATTAATATTTAAAATAAGCACAAATTAGATGGTCAATAAGAGTCTGGTTACTGTAATAAAAATGAGTTGTACATACGATATTTAAGGAGTAATTATAAAATTAAAAAGGTTTCTTTTGTACAGTTCAAAATAGAGGATTTTAGGTTTAATTAATGTTGCAACAACAAGTTTGTTTATGATTACATTGACATTGCATTTCAACTATGACATAGAAAATGTAAAAGTGTAAATGCTTACGTATGACCCCACACCGGCTCAAAGTGTTTAGCCTGAAAATATAAAAGATTTTTTAAGATTGAAAGTAAAAAGAGGCAAGGAAAGTAACTGCAACCCATCTATTTCACAAAGGCTTTTTGCCTAGTAAAATCAAGACTCCAACTTATTTAAACTTAAGATGAGGGGTGAAAATGTACAGACAATTAAATCACTCACACACAGTAGGCCTACAGCCACATCCATATTCAGACTAAAAATCATTAAAAGGCAATAAATATATGAGGAATAAATATCTTTTAAACAGCTCTAAAAAGACAGAGATTTCTTAATGTTAACAGCCAATCTAGTAATCTGGTCATTAAAATAGAATAATTTATTATATTTTAAAGGACCAGATTATAATCTTTGGTCTCAGTGACAGAAATGTACTTCAGGTTTTATCTAATTTGTTTATTTAACAAATGCGTTCTTGTTATTTTGTAAAAAAAATTTATTTCATGAGAGAAAATATGGGAATAGTTCATCTTAAGGACATTTTTGTGTGTGAGACAACAAACATTTAAACTCAATTACATAGGATGGTGGGCAGCCATGACAGTTCCCATAAAATTGGTATAATGTTATAGTGTTATGATGTCCTTGTAACCAATCTTGTGGCACGATTTTGATTACCCATAGCCTATAAAGACCAGAAATTATATTTTATAACATATTTAGTGAATTAGGATAAGACATAACAACTGTCCTTCAAAATGAGATAGTTATTGAAATCTAATGAGTGATCATTTCATTTTATATTTACTTCTTACACTTGCATATAACAGCTTCAGACTCAACAAAACATTCGCTGTAACAAAGTCTATGATAGGGACTGTACATTTACACCTATTATTTTTTTAAATTATTTAAAACTTTCTCCTGTTGTGATTGAGAAAGTTTTTGAGAAAATTGTTATGTCGTCATTGTACTAATCTCTTTGCTGATAAATAGGCCTAAAAATAATTTAGATTAAGATTGAAATGATTTTTTGAATTTCATTTCATCCACTATGACAATGTTTATCATTAAGCCCCAAAAAGGTTAATATGCCTAATGGAGTTAGACCATCTTTGATCTTGTAAGTTTTAACGCAGTGTGAGTTTGTAGAAGTAGCAGCGGATATAAAAATTATACTAGACATTTAATGTTGTACTGTTTTGGTACAAAGCTATAATAAAATATTTCCTGGTACAATAGGAGAAAAGAGGAATGTGTGATTCAATTTTGTATTAGTAAACTAAAAAAATATTTAAGCCTTATAGAATATTTTCAGATACCCAGGCTGGCTTGATTTTATCACTGGAATATATCACATAAGTATCTATTAAGAAAGGCCCTCAGCGCCCAAATTTAAACAGGAAAGCCAATTTGCATAATAAAATAAAATGCACTTTGTTTCTTTTCCAATTCACACTATAAAAATTGATGCATCTTGGTATATTTTCAAACACAAAACGGTGCACATTTTATGATTTTTTAAATTTCAAGTAATATCTTATTTGTCATTACAAAAGTGGAACATAAAAAAGATGTGGAAGGGGCTGCTTTGTCTACTTAAAGTCAAACTTTCTCTATAATTTAATTTATTTTACTATAACTCTCCAAAAAATATCACTGGTTTAAATTTTGTGTATAATAACTTGATTAAAATACAGGTACAATGCTGTTATATTTTCTTTGCGGGGTTAAATCAAAAGATAGGTTCTGGGCCTAGATCTAGAGTCTAGACGCATGACTAGATTCTAGATCTAGATTATCTGATTCTATTTATTGTGTATGATGTTTTCTGAATAATGACAGTAAAATAAACTAGAAATATTAAAATTTTGACGCCTCTGACTAGAAATAATGTTCTTTTGGTTTTATTGAATCATAGACTCCTAGTAGTCAGCCAGGAGTTTCATAAGATTTTTACACACTGGCTTATAATCAGTGCATACTCATATCATAAAGCATAAAGGTTAAAAAGGAGGAAATATCATCGGTGCATAACCCCCCTGAAAAAACAACAACACAAAAAAATGAACGTGCTTGATAGCACTAGCGGGACCATTATTGTCATCCTAAAAAAAAAAGAGTACAAATGAGAGGTTGATAATATAAATATAGCATAAAACTATTTAACTACATGTTTCTGAATGTTCATTCTTAGAGGAAACTAACATGTAATGTTGTTTATTTGCCCTCTTAACTATTTTGCAAATGTCCCAAAAGTCATTATATCATAGAAGGAAGCAAGAGGTGTTGCTAAGAGCAAGAGTAACAGTAACTACACCATATCAGAGCTGGGAATTCCACAACATAAAAAAGGCTTAAATCTAGGGACCTTCTTACAAAAAGGAGGAAAACATGTTTTGAAACAAATGAAAAAGGAGGAACTAGATTCTAAAAAAGGAGGACTTCAACCTAAAGGAGGAGAATTCTCAGCCCTGCTATATGTTGATTGTTGTAGCCTAGATACTACAGAGATCCACTCTGATTCAAGAAAATTTTATGCAGATTGTGGGTCTCTCACAAGCCTTGCAAATATTTAATATTCAGTAGATTATTACCGAAATCGTAGGCCTAGAACGAAAATACATTGTATGTAAGGTCTAAGGTCTTAGTCTAGATCTACAATTTAGATAAAAAATAGAGATATAATATGCACCTAATTTCAGATTTAGGAGGGAAGCTTTCACTTAAACTGCCATCAGTCGATTTGTGATAAAAATTATTGTTTCCCTCACGAGATATGGCAAATCGGGTATTAAAGCTTTAAACTGTACAGAAGTAACCATGAAAACATGAAGTGTCTTTCAATATGCTCCTGTTACGCCACTAAAGTATCAAGCATTACTTTCCGTCCTCACAATATCCATGTTTTTTGTTGTTTTGTTTGTTTGCTGTTGTTTTTTTTGTGTTTTTTTTGGGGGGTTGTCTCTGTTTTGTTTCTTGGTAGCTTTTTTTCTTCAAACAGGTAAAAAAAATGGTTCCCATATCTGAACAACATCATTAGAAAAATTACAATCAAGGATGAATGGAACTAGGTGTGTTGAAACATCCGAGGGAGCGAGTTAAAACAAAAACAATATATTTCCGACACTGCAGCTTTCTAATATAATTATTAGTACTGCATGTTATTTTGTACAAGGGTTCCAAACGAATGACACCTAGATCTATTAGCGATACCACTGATATCATTTTTTTTTTTAAACGGATCTGGCACAGTGTTACCAGTTGAATTCGATACTGTTTCAAAGACAAAATCCCGCATTTTCAAACTATGAAGGCAAGGAGGAAGGAAAAGGAAGAATAAGGTGAAACGCGGCAAAAAATCGCAGTCAGGTCGAAATCACGGATTTCTGCTGATTCACGATGATTTTGATCAGTGTAGTGTTATATTGGTGAAGCCTTGATGTGTTCCGTGGTTATGATTATGCTGTTTTAGAAGACTGAGTCATAGAATAGAAAATATTACTTGATGAGTACATGTGTAAAGACAATGAGCTCAGGGCTGAAAATTGTCGAGATTAGATGGGGTCAGTACTTGATTCATTCAATTCAAAACATAACTGTGACTCCACATGTGCTTCTACAATGTGCTTTGTGATTTTTGTAAAGTACATTATAATTTATGATGCGAATTGACACTTCAATTTTAAACCCACCTATTCGATATTATCTTATAACACTCTCAATCTAGCTAATGTTCACTAGAGAATACCTTCAAATACACATCCACTATTTTTTCCAAAATGAAAGTTAAACCTACCTTCCAGGCATCCATTTTATTTTGCTCTTTTTCTTCTTCTTGCTTCAAACGCAACTGGGCATCTGAAGTAAATTCACCTGAAAAAGAAAAATAATAATAATAAATAAATGTGTTCTATAAAGACTTTTCCAACCACATTTAAAGCATATATTGAAACTAGGATATTACTTTGGAAATTTGTCCACTTTTACAAAAGCAACTTTCCCCATCATCAACAATGACAAATTAATTACACTGCTGAAAAAGGAGATTTAATTTTATTTGTTTTTAAAGTTCATAAAAATTTCTTTAAAAAAATACTATTTATATTTTTGACCCTTGCAATCCAATACCTGTCATATTCAATTTTACCTTCTGAAAGTCTGTCTTTCCACTCTCCACAGGCTTTTGCAAAAAACTCATTGTTCATGGCTGTGGTACTCAACCTGATTTAATAAACAGAATAACAGACATCTTTTGCATCTTATAATGTTTGATAATAAGCTGATGCATTAAAAAAATGGTCTTGATGGTCTTGATACAAAATATCATTCAAATTCGTCTAAATAATTTATATCTTGTTCGCCGTAGTTTACAGGAATTACTTTTTTCCTTTGCTTTAAATCTAAGATTGTCTTTTGATAAGTATGATATTTAATTCTGCCTTTGTTTAAAAATTCTATGGATACTTCGGCTTAAATAATGTTTAAAATATCTAAATATGCAACAGAGTAATTCTACAAACTAAGAACCGTGAGTTTTTCTCATTCTCAATCCTTCAAAACAGATAAAAGGTAGGTTACTAGTAAGTATCATACCTCAGATCATCTCTGTCTGCTGCTGGGATCTGATCACACTGAGGCATAAGAGTGATCAGCTTGTACTGATATACAGCAGGCAGTTGGTTGAATGTTTTATGATTCAACAAAACCTGCAAGATTGATAACCATATGGTGATTAAAAAACACTTGTTTTGTTATATTTACCATCACTGATAGCCAAGTATCAATGCTAAAATTATACAAGAACATGATCAATTCATATTTAAAAATACTGCCATATTACCTTGAGGTTAGTTTTGCAAAGGATTGAGTCAGGGGTCATGTCTATGCAGCCATCTTTAGTCTGTTCAATTTGAGCAGCAACTGATTTGGACCGCTTGGTGCTTCTCTTTCGTGGCTGTGGGGGTGAGAAAAAGACAGAAACTTAACCATGCCTTATTAGAGGACTGTTTGAAACTCTTCCTTTTTTTAAATGTATGTGTAAAAATTAAGCACAGGTATGGCTGGACCATTCCCAGATAAAGTGAAATAAATATTTTTGTAGAAATTTACTTGAATAAGACACAACTCACTATTTGGATGTTTCATTTTTTTTTTTTACATTTTCAACATTCAAAATATTTTAAGGTTTATAATACTACTGACATAATATAAATGGACCACTTTGATCTCAAGCACAATTTTACAAGGCCATACATGACATTATCTCCACCAAAGCTACAAATTTGATAGAGAGTTTTTTTTTAAACTCCCATATTTATATTACATTAATCAAGATAAACCAGTTCAAAATCAAACTTTTAATTACACAACTACAACATGAGCACAAGGACACAACAAAACTCACCTTCATGCTAAGCTTTATACCCACTTTGGCAAATACATTTGGCAAACATTTTTTGCTGCTGTGTTTTTGGATATTGGAATTTCCAGAGGCAGAAGGGCCGTTTGTAACAATGTTGCTGGCTCTTACGACAGCCTCTGTCTTGTTGGTGCCTGAAGCTAATACTTCACATTTATTGCTACTCACTACAACTGAAGGACCATTGGTTTTAACAATTGGTGTTGCAATGGGTACTCTAGGCTTCGGTTTAAAATCGGACGGGTCAAATTTATCTGAGAAGGAAATAAAGATGACAAAGTATAGTTAATGAGAAAGGTTTACGCACTCAGGGAAGATACATTCTTTCAAAATCATTATTCTGAGAAGTAGAGTATCAGACCAGAAAAACACAAGCCAGCTTTAACCTAATAAAAAAACAAATTTGTTTTTATGATTAGTCATTGCCATTACAAAGAGAACATTGTCAAGATCAATGGAAACAAAAATCACCTGTTTCCTTTTTTTTCTGCTTGAAAAAAGTACCTTGCTTAACAAGAGTGAAGCTCTAAAATCATGCTACATTCTCTTAAATGGGTTAAAAATATGCTAAATAATAATTAAAGACATTAAATTATTATCTCATTCAAATTCTGTCTGTCCTTTGACTTTTGGTAAAAAAAAGAATTGTTGATTTTAGCATCAACAACGCCATATACATTTAAAAAAAATGCATTTATAAGTGAGAATCAGACTTACATTTTTTATTTCGCATTGACTGCCTCACACTTCGACGACTAGGTACCATGGTTGCCACAGGGGCTTCTTTCAAATTCAACATGGGAGCTTCCATTATCCTAGCTGAGAACAAATATATGAATGGATCATACATAAGCAGCTGAACAAAAGGTGGTATGAATGTAAGACAATATAAATTCATCTTTCAATCAGTTTACAATGCAATGCTTTGCTTTCTTAGAAACTGTGAAAATGGCATCTATATTATAAAAAAAGGGATGATTTTGTATGACCGCTAGCTCTCAAACGGCTGCTCTAATCAACTCAAAACTTTCAGTATGCTATAGATTTGTTCCCAATCTGTAAAAAAAGTTTTAATTTCCAATAAAAGTTCCATAAAACTGATATATACCACCTCCCAAAAAATGGTTTTCTAACTTTTTCTCATTTAACTAAAAGAAAGTCTCTCTCCTGCCACGCTTTGACTGATTCACATACAAGTGTCAAATGCTGCCCCACGGGACACAAAGATAGACACACGAACTGATGTGAAACAGGCGTTGGCTGCATTGCATGCTAAACTCAGGCCTGTTCTATGCATGTGACTGTGGGCTTGTAATTGCAATTGGCTCACTTTTACAGTGTACTGAGTTCATTTCGAATTAGACTGACACATACTGTGACTGCCGGAAATTCGCTTGATAATCTTTGATCATTACCCCCCTCACGTGGCCCGCCTTCTCAAGCAGACGGTGCATAATACACTGTTAATGGCCAAAAAATCTGGTCTAGTATTTTTCTAGAAATTAGTGGGATGTATATCTAACTAAATTTCAATATTGTTAGCTTTGGCTTAGTAGAAAGCTCAGTCTCCAGTGCTCGAGACTGAGGAGTAGAGGGTCCAAGGTTCAAATCTTTGGTGTCACCCCTCTTTTTCCACCCATCTCTGTAGGAAACCTATGGGACATAACATTTATTTGAAGATGGTATTTTTAGCAATAAACGGCGAAATATATCTCTAGCATTAGTGCTAATATTTCCATTTCTGTATTGTAGAGCTTTCAATTCAGTCAAGAGACACATACACATGTTCCGTGTAAAATTAAATAAGTTTCACTGTGATCACCTGCAGGTAAGAAAGAAAATAATTGTCCTCTCCTTGATTCCTCCCACACTATTAGTAATAAATGATTAATAAAAAGCAGAAACAAACAAGAAAGTGAAATCAACTAACTTTTCAATGCAATAGAACAGTTTTATGAACTTATAAATAGAAATAATGGAAAAACTATCGGTGATAACAGCGCAACACCAAAGTCAGTTAACCAGGTGAACAATCATGCCACACCCCATTTTTTCACATCCAGTCACCTGTGTCAGACCCAGACTGGCCATCGGGTGACCTTCAAAGCGTCGCAGGGGTTAAGAATCATAAGTTGCTGATTGCTATTTAAAATTTGATGGTGTTTAAAAAAAGGAAGCATTATAATGGACAGTCTGGACTAAGTGCAGAAGCAGACATCGAGGCATTCACTGTGGGGCACTTTCATTCTCAAAACCCCCTTTAGAAGGGACGCCGGGCGGTGAAACAACCACTCTTGGAAAAAGAGATCAACTCGATCCACATAACTTTCCCAGCCTACAAGTGGCGATTATAAATCAAGTTTCCCTTCCGTCATAATTATTCATGTTTTAAAGTTAATTGTACTTTGACTTTAATACCATTTTGTAGGTGTCCCTGCTGAGCCATGCCACGAATATTTTATTTGAGAAATAAAGTTTAAGATTCAAAATTAACAAAAATGAAGGATTGAGGCATGATGCTGAGCCTTTGAATCTGGCTATATTTTTAACTGAATACGAAGTTGATTAAATGATAGCGCTAATCTAGACAACAAGTGTTACAACTGACAGGTATAGCACCCTTGCATTTAGGGGTTGTATTGACACAAGAGTGGAAACATATATATATGCCCTAATTGTCTTGGATTTTGATATTTACATAATGGGAGTGTCTATACTCTATATGCACTAAGCTATAGTGTTCGTGGGTCTTTATCCTATGTATGGATTTTTGTCCAAATTTTTCTATATACCGGTATGCACAATATTTGAGTGTTTTTGTTCACGAAAATTTTTATCTGATCGTCGAATAAAACTGAACTCTCTCTTAAATAGGTTTCCTAGGTCTAAAGAAATATTATTTACTGTTTTAAGTGTAGTAATTGATTGAAGGTAGTGTTTATCATATAACCATAACTTAGACAGAACCACTATTTAGTGCGTTAGATAACAAAATTCGGACAAAAACACTATATAATTATACAGCGCATACAGAATCTTGATTAGAGATGAATGATATGCAGAGCTGCCAACCTGAGTTACCCAAAAAAAGAGGGACACCTTTAGTAAAGAACTATCGGACCACTAAAACTTTAGCCAAAAGCGAAAAAAAAAAAAAGATCACCGCAGCCGCTACCCAAGACTGACATCTGACAATTTTATATGGTGCCACACACGAGACAGGTTTGGGATACCATGCAAGGATGACTCCTGTCTCAGATGATAACATTAAACCAACACCGACCCAACCGAACCGAGGATTATGTTGGTAAAACTCATTGTAGTAATTTACTTTGTCTGTTAGTTTGAGCCCGTAGTTTTGCTGACATGATAGAGATAGTAAAAAAGAGAGAGAAGATGAAGAAGAAGAAGGAGAACCCGAGGATTATATTGGTAAAACTCAGGTAGTAATTTACTTTGTTAGTTTGAGCCCGTAGTTTTGCTGACATGATAGAGATAGTAAAAAAGAGAGAGAAGAAGAAGGAGAAACAATTGGCGAAAACGGACGAGGTACAAAGGAATAGCTAGAGTAGGCCTATGTTTTCATATGTTCTAAAATCTAGATCTTGGTCAAAGCAAATCGGACCTGTCAAACATGGAATGGTATTGGTATACATGTAGAGCTAGAAAGCACTGGATTTAAGATGGATTATTTCGTTAGTGTGAGCCTTTTTAGTTTTGCCGACATGAAAGAGAGAGAGAGAGAGAGAGAAAAAGAGAGAGGGAGAGATTGAGACTGAGAGAGAGAATGGGGACGGGGAGATTTAGTTGGAACTGAGAGGATGAGCAGTCGTTATTACAGAACGCAACATAAAAAATTGACAAAGTCTTTGTGACTGATTAAGATCCAGACTAGATTGACTAGATTTAGACCAAGATGGTTTTTCGTTCTTCCTAAAATTAATGGTATGCAAACTGTGCATCTAGACAAAACATGTGACACACATCAGTCAGCGCAAAACTAAACAAAATAAAATGAAAATGTGCAGTTGTTTTAAAACGGTAATGGCTTTCGAGGGTGGAAATCGTAAAAAAAAAAAAAATGCGGCTTCAATGCCCAACACGCGATCTTACGACATATTTTATATCACTGGCAGGGCAAGGTATAAAAAAGCGGGACTGTCTCGTGAAATGCGAGTTGATTCGCAGCTCTGATGTGAACCTTTGAGAATTCTTTTATCATTGTTTTGTCGTTGGCACAGCAGCAGGACATCCTAATCTAATGTCTAACACTATTTAAGTACAAGATCTGGATCTAGATTTAGAATTAATTTATCAATCAAACTTGATCAGACTAGATCTAGATCCAATTAATATTATTTGAGTTTACAACAGACTCAGTGAACAGAGACTGTAGAGGCAGTGTAGCTCGTCCCACAGGGTAGCACTGCAGGTACTTTACTCTTGAATACATTAGTTGCAGATAGATCTAGCTCATTAGTGATAGTGATAAAGTGGATCTTGATCTAGGCCCCTAGAATCTAGAATTCTAGATTCTTGTCAGTGAATCATGTTCCTGACAGTAAATCACTAAATGGTAATCGAGTGGAGATTGTCAAATTCAATGTTAGATCTAAATACTTGCATCATTTGTTGACGCCTAATTAAGCTGACAGATAACCTACCGATTCTTCCCTAACTTCCAAACAAAGGAGAAATTAAAACTAATTTGACCATAGCGTAAATTCCACCGTAAGAACTGTAACAGTTTTTGTTTATCGTACGCCAAACAAACTGTGCGTCGCCATCTTGCTTCTTTTAGGCTTTGAGTCGGCAACTTCCGTCCCGCATCTTCGGTCTATTTCGTTACCTTACGCCCGTAGAAACAAGAAAGCGTCAAAATGGCGAATTGTATTTTTACTTGAATCAGAGGAGAACTTGAAAGTTTAATTCCAAATCCAGGTCTAGATCTATGTTAGATCCACAACCTCTGCCTAGAGATTGAGGAAACACCCGAGATGTAGCAACTGATAATTTGAGATTAATATTTGAGCTTTCTGGATCTTTGTAAACTCGGATGAGTAAGTAGATCTAGAATCTAGATCTAGATCTATATCTACAGGCTAAGCCAAGAATAAACAACAACAAAAAAACGACCCATAATACTTAGTCATAAATCTATGATATATGGATTTAAATCTATTCTACAACTAGAGATAGTTCTAGAATTGTAGATCTTTTAAAAAGTTTTAGTTTGAAAAGCTTTAGTTTTAATCTAGAGTTGTATGGCAATAATGTCAGATTATGCGAGAAAATATTTATGTAGAATTCACAGCCCTCAAAAGAATGGATAGAAAATTGCTGTTTTTGTTTTGTTTTGCTTTTTTGGGTTTTGTTTAGAGTAAATTACATTGATACTGAAGTTCCTCTTATTTGTGTTGTTTACTCAAGCAAAAACCAAGCCCATTTTTTTCTTAGCTCCTGATCGAAAGGAGCCCTCTTTAGTGTGCCAATTTGGACACCCATGAAGAAGTATTTTAAAAGATAACAATGAGGAATATCGCTTTTTTTTCTGAACAAGTAATCATCAAGAAATATAATTGTATAAACTTTGACAATCATTGGTCTACAGGCTCTCTGGATATCCATTGTCGCTCAATATAATTATCATTTATATAGTTTTCATTCTATTTTTCTCATGTGTTGCATTTCAAATTGACAACCATCAACAAATTGATTGGCCCATTAGTAAAAAGTACTATTCACTGTAAACCAAAAGATAGGCTATGTATTTTAACTAATGGGGATATCTGAATGTTTTGGAACTAGATGCAGGTTCATAGTGTAGAATAACTAAAAGCTTTGGTCATTTTCTAATTAGAGTTTTTTTTTTACTATTTGATATTCATGATGTACAAATCTTACTTAATACATTAAAAAAAAAATTCCCCTTAAGATTATATAGCTTTTTTATTTTTTATTTTTCTCAAACAACCAGCAAGGTGAAAACATTTTTTAACAATGTAATCATTAAAATATCATGCTTAGGGCGTACTATATAAAATATATATCGTCTTACTAAAATAGCACATTTATTTATATCAAGTTTCACAAACAATAAACCCAGGATGTAAACCAAAATTGTCAGCAGTTGTGTTATTGTTTTCATTTCAGATTTTTTCATTTAATCCAGTCTATTCACACTCAAAATGTCCAGTCAGAAAGTTGTAAAACTAGAAGAAGTGGAGAGAAATGAGTCAGGTCATTTATCCTCACCTAGTGAAACTCAAAAGCTTTTAGGAACCATCGAGTCGCCTTCTATGATCAAAGATGAAGAGATCAAAACAAATGTCAGCAATGGCTCTCTTCACTCTCAAAGTAAGTAGGCTTTCTTTATTGCATGAATATTTATATATTTATACTAGATAATTTAAAAGATTGTTTCTGAAAACCAGCTATTAATAGCAGAATGAGAAATGTCCTAAATACATACATTTTTAAAGACTAAAATTGGGAAAGAAGAATATACAAGTATAATTTTGTATTAGAAATAATCATTTAACCATCCAAACCACATTGAAAATATCTGAAAAAAAAAAAACTATTAAAGTTTGTGGATGAAACAGGTTTAAAAAAATCAGAGACCTTGTTATTACAGACCATATAGCAAGAACAAAGACGATAGGTAATGGAATCTGCACCAGGGTCCAACCATTGGTTTATCCTAGACTTATGGAGCTAATGAGCAATCAGAAAACCACATGAATAAGAGGGCACGATTTTCTCATAAATTATCAATACATGGATTGCAAAACTTGTGTTGACCATCAAATTGGAAAAAAGAATTGTGAAACTAAATCAGGACAAGATATTTTTCTCTCATTACTCATATTATTACAGGAGCATTTCTGATAAACCCTTAACTTAAGGATCTTGGCACAAACTATATGTCATAATTTTGCTAGATGTGATTTGCAAAAAAGTGTTTATTATAATACTGCTTTAATGAACTGATGAGGAATGGTGAGTGAGATTTCACTATTTCCACTATCCTTGCCATCAAATTTAAAATCAAATAAGGTTAAGCTACTCTCTATCCCTTTTTTTTCTACTGTAGGCCTATTGATGGGGAGAAAATGTGTTGAGATTATTGTTGCATAAGATTCTTTTATTTCACTAGGAGTGGAATCAGCTTTGGGAAGAAGTCAAACAAATTTATCTGAGGAGGCAGAGTCTGCGGCAGAGGAAGAGGAAGAGATTGGTAATTTATTTATTTTTTTTATTGAACCTTACTTGTTTACTTTCTGAAATGTTTTAGCCTCTCTATTTGTTCTGTAAATTCTTACCACTGTTTTCTGCTCTGCAGTGAGTTTATAAGGCCAAGGGTTTGATAGAACTTTAATTACAATACTTTTCTAAAATCTCAAAATTGCTTTTATTTAAAGCAGTTAAAAGTATCAACATTTTTTAAATTACATATCCCATGCAGTTCTAATTTATATTTCAGATAAAATTTACCCCTTACCAGAGAACTGGCCTAAAATCCCTCAAATTCATCGCCCCAGAAGTTGTGAGCTATCTCATTGTCGAACTCCATGCGTTAAAAAAGCCATTTCTCATATAGAACTGATTCAGAATATTATAGATGAATGGTTCAAGAGGGCCACTCAAGATTTAAAGTCACGTGCCAGTAGCTGCCACAGCTCTCCAAAAGGTGAGATATCAATAATTATTTTCTCAATTAAAGGCAACAACAACAACAACAACGGTAAACAGGTGATGATGATAATGATGATAAGAATACCAATAATAATAATAATGATGATGATGATGATGATAGTAGTAGTAGTAGTAGTAGTAGTAGTAGTAGTAGTAGTAGTAGTGGTAGTAGTAGTAGTAGTAGTAGTAGTAGTAGTAGTAGTAGTAGTAGTAGTAGTAGTAGTAGTAGTAGTAGTAGTAGTAGTAGTAGTAGTAGTAGTAGTAGTAGTAGTAGTAGTAGTAATAATAATAATAATAATAATAATAATAATAATAATAATAATAATAAAAGGTGGTGGTGGTGGTCGTGATGATGATGAGAGTTAAAAGCATTTTTTTCAATTAATCAGATGCAATATGTATTTTATTTTATCTTATGGCGTTTAAAGTGTCTAGTTTTTAGATAAAGAGATTGAAAGTAAAATTGCCATAGTTTACTTTAAATTTCACCCTATTTTTTAAGAATGTGATTTATGTTGAAGAAAAACAAATTCTTATAATTATAATTCAAAGTGTGCCATATATATATATATATATGGCACACTTTGAATGATAATTAAGAATTTGTATTCTATATATATGTGTGTGTGTGTGTATATCGTACACACATATACAATTCTCCCTTTGTACTCCACTGGCAGTTCTCAAGAAACAGTTGCGCTTCCAAGAGAACCTTCTGGAGCCTGAGACCAGTGCTCGTCTCAGTGCACATTCTTACAAAGCTAGTACGGCATCAAGGATATCTTCATCTCGCATTACATCTGCAGATACCACAATGTCCATTACAGGTCATGGAGCTCAAATTGATGAAGGTACGCAGTAGCAATATTGGAAGCATTTAAAAAGATGATTTTTTATTTCTAGGATCTTTGCGATCCACTCCTTGTAAATTTGTATTAGTATAAAAATTATTTAGATCCTATACAAATCTATTGAGTAGTTTCTTCTGATAACTGTATGCACATATATGTTTGCTTTCTCCTCCACATGTGGCATTGATGGCTTTTTTAAATTATTTTTTTTTTATGTTTTCTTTTTGCTTTGAGAAATCTGTGACTAAAATATATATAATTATTATATGTATGTGACTAAAATTTGGAGTCAGAGTCAATCTCTCTATCATGCTAAGCACTTATGATAGAAAGTTCAACTAAATTTCAATATAGTTTTAATTCACAGTTGGAAAATTGATCTTTAAAAAAAATACTTGCTTTAACTTTATCTTTCTTTTCTCTTTTGTTATGTTCAACAGAAGAGGAAGAAAGACGTACAGACGAGCTGCCTTATTTGGGAGCTCAGGATGTTATAGATGAAGTTATCACTCTACTAGCTAGATTAGAAAATGATAGGCAAGTTACATATGACAGTTATCTGGAAGAAATAGCTCGGGCAAACAAGCTTATAGAGAGGATAGATGAGCTGCAGCTAAGAAAAATGAGAGAAATGCCAGCTCTGGTGCAGAGAGGTGAGTAATTGAATGGCTCTGATTTGAAAGAAAAAGAAAATCAAGAGTTGGTAACAGTCAAATTAAATTTTAAAAAGGTATAATTTGGAAAAAAAAGTTATATTGTTAGTGATTGAATGCAAAAGCTTTAAAATACATTTTTATTAAAAGTAAAAGAAAGTAACTTTTAATCACACGTAGAACCATTATTCGTACTTAACGTTCCCAAGGTGATTCATGAATTATGTCCATTTAATCACCCTTCTCTTGTTTTTAATGATGTCTTTCTTATAGTCACTTATCGTCTATTTTTCTTGAACCTCTCAATGGGAATGACCTCTTTCTAAAAAAATGTACACAAAATCATGTGCTGACGTAAAAACATCTTGTGACTTTTGTAACAAAGAGGTCTGCCTGATTGTATTGTACATCTCCCATGTCTAACTTGTTATCCTTTTAATTGCATTTTCACGAGTAATTTATCCTTCCTCCTGAACAAAGAGATATCTGTCCATTTTGAATACTTTTTGAAACTTAAAAAAAATATTGTTGCTTTTAAAACGCTTGTCATAATCGATAGTGTAATCCATAAATATTAACTTCTTTTGATGGAGAGAAGGCACCATGCCTGTATTTTTAACCGCATTATACCCTAATATGGAAAATGAATGAATAGTAGCCTATATTGGGAGATTTGAGCTGATTTCCGAAACTCTTACAGTTGATGGTGTACATGAGCATGACCTGACTAGATTCCCACAATAATTTGTTTACCACTATAATTGTGGAAAAAAATCTTTTCTGAAACACTTATAATTTTATTTTTAATAAGTTCCTTTGAGAAAATGAACATGCAATTTCTAAATCAGTATGTGACTTAACAACAGCTTTAATGGTTTTAGTCAAATTAATACGTGAGCATTTTTCTGTGAAATATGCAAGTGTAATGTAGGAAAATATGTCAAATAGATCAATGTGACAACTATAACAGAAAATATCAGAGGTTTGATAATAAACTCCTGAGAGGGGAACATGGATTGATAATTAAAGAAAAGTAGTTTGGTTTTAAAAGAGTCTTAAATTGACACATATGGCTACATAAGCTTGGCTTAAATGCTTAGGAAACATTTAAGATATCTTCTGGAATTATTGCATAAACCAGTCCTCTGCTGACTTTTTTTTGTAATTGGTGTTTGGTCTTTGTATAATAGTTTCCCCTTTCCAAATTAGAAATGCTTATCTTGTGAACAACGAAAAAAATTGCCTATTGCTTAGGATCATCACTTATGCCTATTTTAAAGATCCATACGAGTATTAAAACAAATTTTTGTTTTACTTTGTAATTTCATAGAGCATGAAGCGTGTATTGTTGATCTGAATGAGCTTCACTGGCATGTTTCCTATGTAAAGAGGCTTGAGGCCAAAGCTGAGACCCGCTTTACCATTGCTGAGCGACTGAATCAACAGCTGAAAGATGACATAGCATTTGTCAAACAGCATGTGTAAGTTAGATGAATTAAATGCATTTCATTATTTTACAGAATTTGGATAGCCCCTAAAGAGTGAGTATTTATATCATCATAGCTTCTCTTAAATTTTTCAGTTGAATAGAAGTTGAATATACAACTTAATATGACATTATCAAATGTATTATGATTTGAAGGTTTATCTTTAAATGTGTCCGGTGTAGACTGTGACTTGAACAATCAATCTACATAATTATTAGGTTCTGGTGGCTCAGCCTTTGTAATAGACATGGCTTTTGTGTGTTAAAAATGTTTCAAGGCTTTTTTCAAGTCCTGAACACACTCTTATGGTTGTTATAAACAATGATAGAAAATCTATAAAGGTAACAGTCTTGCTAGTAAAGCTACCTCTTACACCTGCAAATTTCATATTATTTGTCTACTTTTGGAGCTCAGCATATTTTTGGTCAGTTTGAAAGTTTTGAATTTTGCCTATGGTTGTGCAGATTATAAAAAAAACATGTGTAGAACACACAGGTTTTTAAAGTAATAATTTAACATAATAAAATCTGCATTTATATTTTATTTACAGAAACACCAACCACTTTCTGTCTCACTGCTTTATTTTGCTTATCTCTCATTCAGACCACTTGTACAGGAGAAATTGATTCTTGAGGTTGAAGCAATGGACAAGATAAGAAAAGCACAAGGAGACGTATGTTTCTTGAGATACATTTAATTATTATAAATTTATTGGGAAAATGTAAGAGGAGAGTAAAAAAAAAAAATCAATGTGGCTTACAACTTTATCATCATTATTGTGTCATTATCCTTTTTCCTTTTCAGTATCATTGATTGAAATACTGTGAACCATAAAATTGATGGGCAATTACTTTAAAAAAAATCCACTGTCAATATACAAAATAGGCAGGCATATGTTATGTTTTGATAACATCCTAAAGATTTTTAAGTTTCTAAGATATGTCGTCGTTAAATAGAAACATATTCTACAAGTTAAAATCGTATTAGTACTCTTTAGACAAATGGTATTATGTGCTGTGAATACAGGGTGATTTTTTTACACAAGCAGCCTTTCCTGTGCCAAAACTTACAAGATAAAAACATGGATGAAAAGTTAATCGATCTAGCAGCATCTCAAACATCATAAACTTAGATAGATTTTAAAAAGTAATGAAAGAAAGTTTGAATTTTTATCGTATACCATTATTTGTTTGAGCTCTACATCATAGGGAACCCTAAAAGCTTTAACATTTACAAGGCAATGCAAAATAAAAGTATTTTCCCATTGAAATAAAGTCTAAGATTATGGTTTCCCTTTGTGGGTTAAAAAAAAAAAGAAAAAAAAAGTAATAGAACCAGTCACAGTTGCTCTAGAGTTTTATAAAAAAATATAGTTTAGTTATAATATTGTCACATTTTATTAAATTTGTTGTTTTTTTTAATCTATCATTTATGGATCCTGCGTTTCCTTTTATTTCTTATCAGACGGATCAAGAGTTGGTAATGACTAAGCAAAGGCAAGCTAAAACTGAGATGAAATCTACAGAGGCGCTGACCAAAGCAGAAACTGAGAGGGGGCACATAAAAAAGGAGTTGGATAGTGTACGAGATGATCTGACCACAATTAGGTTAGAAATTTCCAAAATTTGATGTAAAAGATGAATTTCAACATGAAAAATACCACAATGGCAACTTACAAACTTGTGTTTATATCAAGCAAAAAATACATCTGTCCCATGTGATAATTGGTTCTTGTTATTAAAATTTGTCAGGTTTGAATACTTCAAAATATCAAGTTGACATATTTTTTGTAACATTTGAGCCTGTTTCTAATGTATTATTGACCATCTCTAAGTTCAATATTTTTTTTTGGCAACTAATTGGCAGTGATGAATTAACAGAGGCCAAGATGACCTTCAATGCTTTTGTGCACCAAGTCAATGATATTTATCACCAACTGACAGACAATGAGCAGGAGCTGAAAGTGTTGAGGGTGAAAAATGAGAATGCTAGGGCTGCTGAGGAAATGCAAGCTATCAAGGTCAGTAATGTTAACCCCTGCTGTGCTTTGAAGGTCGCCAGATGGCCAGTCTGGGTCTGGCACGGGTGACTGAGTGTGAAAAAATGGGCTGGCACGACTGTTCACCTGGTTAACTGACTTGAGTGTTGCACTATATATCTCTATTGCGCTGATAAATTGGTTGATTTCACTATCTTGTTTGTTTCTGCTTTGTATTAACCGTTTATTACTTATCGTGTGGGAGGAATAAAGGAGGAGACAGTTATTACTTTCTTTTCTGCAGGGGTGATCACAATGAAACTTCTTTAATTTTAAATAGCTGTGGGTGTGGTATGTTTCATTTCGAATCCTTTTTACATTGAAAAACATTCCTCCTATGCGTTCTCTTGACTGAAAGGGTTATGCGTTTAGAGCCCTTGTAGCCCTAATTGAAAGTTCTTCAATACAGAAATGGAAACATCAGCTGAGGATTGAAATGTTTGACGTCCTACTTGTCAATCCAGAGCACTAATGCTAGAGATGTCTGACACCACGTATTGCTAAAAATACCATCTTCAAATAAATGTTATGTCCCATGGACTCAGAGATGGGTGGAAAAAAACGGTAACACCAAAGATTTGAACCTTGGACCTCCTGCTCCTCAGTCCCAAGCACTGGAGACTGAGCTATCTTTACGCCCCTACTAAACCAACGCTAGTAATATTTACATTTGATTAGATCTACATCCCATGAATTTCTAGAAAAATGTCAGACCAGATTTTTGACCACCTCCCGAGTATTGCACAGCCTGTTTCAAAAGCAGGCCACGTGAGGCGGTAATGATCAAAGATCATCAAGTGAATCACCAGCAGTTAACGTACGTGTCAGCCTACTATCCAAATAAACTCATTGCAGTGTAAAAATGAGCCAATTGCAATTACAAGCCCACAGTCACACGAATAGAACAGGCCTGAGTTCAACATGCAATGTAGCCAGCGCCTTCTTCACATCAGTGTGTGTGTCTGTGTGTCTGTCTGTCTGTTTGTCTTTATGTCCGGTGGGGCGGTATTTGACACTTCTATGTGGATCAGTCAAAGCGTGGCTTTTATCACCATTTTCCCCTGTCTTTATACACGGGGACTAAACACTGCCAGATTACCCAAGATCTCTACAGGGGTAATCTTGCCCCTTCCTCAACCCTCTCCTTTCCTAGAGACTCAGGCTATCATCAGTGATATAACAGTCATATTACCTCATACTGTGACAGGGAGGTTGAGGTTGAGAAACTATTCATTGATTTCATTGGTTAACCCTTTAATAGCATGTACACCCATTGGTAAGTTTCTTGCGTGATAGAAAAGGAAGGCATAAAGGATCAATGAAGGCCTCATACCAGCGGTAGTTTGTTGGCACCCCGCAATACCCAGTTGGGAGGTGCTAAGCCACTGAGGTAGCCGCAGGGGAACCAGTAGTTGTTTCACAGCGAGGAAGTCATCTAGCCCACACGCTTTATGGGTTAATGCTCTGAAGAGAATAATAAGGAAAGTAATAAAATAATTCTAAGTAAATGAGAAAAAAAAAAACACATTCAAAATACATGTGACATTGAGAGATAGTAAATGTCTAATATTATTTAAATAATTTGAGAATAATATTCACTATTCATTATAAATGCTAGAACATTTAAAATGGTTTACTGCAAAAGGTGCACATATGCAATCAATACACTTCAAATAGTTTGGTGGTCAAACATAATGTCTTTGACCCGAATGTCTCTTGATCTGTAAATCTGTACTGAAACAGGTCTTAGTGAGTTATATAAAATCATATTCCTTGTCTCTTCCATCAAACAAAGGTTCGGGATTTGCAAGCCAAAATAAATGATGCTGAGTTTGAATATCGGAGACTTGAAAATGAGAATGAACAATTGGAACAGGAGCTAAGTAAAAATGTAAGTGTTGTTACTTAAAAGAAGTTTGGTCTTTGTTTTCATAAGGAAAAAAATGTATCTTTTACATCTTAATTCCAGGTCTTGTCACTTCTAATGAGTAGATTATGTGACTTTTGTAGACAGCAATTTTCTATTGTTTGCCAAAAGTGTTACACAAAAGAAACTATCATACCAATCCCTACCAGGTGCATAATTTGATTCCCTTTGAGGAACAGCCCAATGTTGTTTTAAAAGGCCATACTTTCTAATTACCAAAAAAGAAACTTAGGTTTATATTCAAACTTTACCAAGAAGTTTATGCCTCTTGTGGTATAATCCTACGTTATTATTTAATATACTTATTAGGTAATGGTAGTCACTACTTGTGTAGGCCTATTGATAGCCAGAAGTCTTATCGTTACTTCTGTTTTATTTAATTAAATGTGGTCGTTGTTACTTATTTAGCACCCAAGGCCACTTTTTTAAATTTTATGGGCACAAAGTTGCCATTTTATTGTAAGGTCATCTACTCTAATTGTTTTATACCATAATTCAATTGTTACACCACAACTTAATGGTATGACTGTCACAAGAGGCTTTTGAGGTAGATCTATTGCCCTAAGCCATTTTTTTTAAATCAGAAAAACCAGCATTCTCAACGACTCAAGCAACTTGAAAACCAAATGAAAGCTTTGGAAGCAAAACACCGAACAGTGTCTCGCAAAAATCAAGAACTGGATATGGAGATTGAGGACTGTGTAGAAAAAATTAAAAAATGGTTTGTTTGATTTTTTTTAGAATTCAAAACATTTCATTAGCATAGCCAGAAAGTCTTGTTTAGATTACATAATTATATTTTTTCTTTTTTTTTTCTCTTATGAATACTTAAAAATAACAATCAGTTTTTTCTCAATCATACCTTTTTTGTTTTGTGAGTTTGATTTTCGCCTGTTTGAAAGCTTTTTTTTCAAATTTCATTAAGGTAAGGTCAAAGCTTCTTTCTATGGTAAAAAAAATGAGGCTATCTGTTTTATAGCTTTGTTGTTCTTGTTGTTTTTTTTTTTACATATAATGGTTTGAAAATATATTTATATTAATATGTAGATTCATTAGAAAACCTTTTACTTTTTCATTAATGATGACTTTGAGATAAAGAGAATTTTTTACTTGTATATGACAAGACAAGGTCTTCCCACAACTTGTACTAAAAATGGTCTTTAAAATCTTGTCAGGTCAATCAAAGATCAGTAGTAATCTAAAACCTTTTTTTTCCTCTTTCGTTTTATCCCTTTTAGTAATTTATACACATTTAATGATCATAAGTTTAAATGGCACGACTTATCCCACAAATTTATTTCCATTCTCCATTTAATTTACAGTGACAAACAACATATTGCTGATGAAAAAAATATTGCTCGAATTAATCGTGAGATTGAACGAACTTCGACAATGTTGCACCAAACAATGGATGAACATCACCGTATCAGTACCATCAACCACCATACCCGTGACCAGTTGCAAAGCATGCAAGACAAGGCATATCGTACAGAGGAGACGCTAAAGGTTATTTGTTTTTTCCATGCTCTCAAGTATATAGTGGATCATGCTACTGGGGTTAAGATTTACTATTTAATAGGGTACTGAGGGAGACACATTTGGCGGTGAATTGGTTTGCCTGCTGGTCTAACCAGTTTGGCCCATAGTTATAGTGCTGATGTCTTTTCTGGAATGATTGAAAATCAGTCGGGTGTGAGGGTGGGAGAGAGGAGGGAGAGAAAAGACACAAAAAAATACAGAGAAAAAAAGAATGAGGTTTTCAGGTTTGAGGGTTGTAGAGGGGTGAATTGTTGTTTTTTTAAGGTATCCACTATAATGGTAGGCCTATCCTAATTTTTGTCATTACACAAACGAATTCATCAGCTGTCTTGATGTTGGTCTTTTCCATGTTGCTGTCCTGAACTATAAGCAATCATTCTGACTGCTTTAGGGATACATGCACCTGACTTGGTGCCAGCCTGCCTTTCCGCCTTTTTAGTTTTAACAGGAGAGAGAGAGTTATTAGTAGGGTTAAAAGAATTTAGTACTAATTATTTGTGAGATTCCAGAGTGAGAACCCCCCTCCTCTTTTACATTTAAGGCTCTGCTGGTTGGAGATTTAAAAAAAACTGCCGGAAAAAAAAACATCCAGTTTTTCCTGTCTAGGATGGGATGTTATGTCATTTCATATGTAAACTAGATCACCAGACTTTGTCTCTATATTCTCTTGGCAGGCTTTTATATGATTTGAATCTTATGGGAAAATAGCAATAAAAATATGTATTTGTATAATTATATATATATATTTTTTTTTACATGTTTGCGAAAAGAAAACTTCACAGCTTTGTCGATTGTAAGCAACAAGATATTTGAGTTATGCATCTAGTTCTTGTCTCTTCAGATTCATTACATTGTGTAAAAAGTGTTTCATGGGAATAATAAATTAAGTTCCTGCTTTATTGAAAAGTCCCCATACCTTTGTTTTAGACTACAGCAGAGACTTTGCGACGTCAAGTGAAAGATGAAATTCATTCTAGGGCAGTACTACAAGCGCGAATTGGTTCAGATGCAACCGAGATTGAGAAGACAAAAAGTGAATCAGCAAAAAAAAAGAACAAGGTGAGAGCATATTGAAAGGATATAACAAAACTAGATTTATATATATATATATATATATATATATATATATATCTTTTTCATTTAGATCTTGTGTAAAATTGAAGTACATTATTTATGCATGCCAAAATGTTTTCTCTGTTTCAGGCTAAAAGTGTGGCAGATGAAGTGGAACAAGCAGTGAATGGAGTCCTAGATAAAGTTGAAAAGCTGCGTACAGTCAAGGAAGAAAGAATAAAGGTAATTCCAACTCGCAAGCATCTATGACTGAAAATATATGCATCGGTAGAATAAATAACCTAAAAAAAAACAGTTAAAGTAGAAGGATGCGTGGCCCGCATTCAAAAATCAAAGTCTGTGAACCATATTTTTCATTCATTTATTTATAATTAAGCTCATAAAGCTGAAATGGTGGATGACATAGTTATAATGTCCACACCATATTAAATTGCATTAAATGCTGATTTGTCTATTCAGTCTACCGATGACTTAATGCGAAACTATTTTCTGTTTATATTAGAGAGCTCCCAATTCTCATTAACCACAGTTAAATTACTACTACTACTACTACTATTACTGCTGCTGCTGCTGCTGCTAGTACTACTACTACTACTACAACAACTACTACTACTACTACTACTACTACTACTACTACTACTACTACTACTACTACTACTTTAGTATTGACAAAGCCATTAATAAAGGCGAAACGTTTTCATGTATTTGCTCTATAATTTCTAGTTGTGTTTGATTTATTGTGTCCCTCAGTTGCTAAGTTGTGCGTATTCTTCTATTTATTATCATATTATTCCTATTTCTTGCGCACGAGAATCTACCGTTAGGTCCTTAGCAACTGAGTAGATGTACTCAGAAGTGTTGTGCTTTTGTTTCCTTTTTGGATACATTTATATATTACTACTACTACTACTACTACTACTACTACTACTTATTATTATTGTTATTATTATTATTATTATTATTATTATTATTATTATTATTATTATTATTATTATTATTATTATTATTATTATTACATTCATTCTACATAGGACACTATTTTAATTTATTAGTTCTGCCTATTTGTACTTAGTATTTCTGATGTTACAGTGTATAAAGAAATAAGGAGTTTTACCTTTATTTTCTTTACAGAAAAAAGAGGAGCTCAAAACAAAGCTAGAGGAAACAACCAAGCAGATGACAGAAAGCACAGAGATGTTTAACAACACCCTAACTAACATTGAGCCACATCATGGTTCGCTGAAGGTGAAAATCAATTTGTTTATTAGATGGTTTTTATTGATCCAGCTATATCACGCAAAAGCTAGGTTGTGAGAATGAGAAGCATGATACTCTGGTTTCTTTACTGTTCAATAATAATTACATGACACTAACAACAAAAATCATTGAATATAATTGGATTACCAAGTGAAAATAGATTTTATTTTTTATGAGGAAAAAGAAGACATGAGGTAATGTGAAAAATATGAGACAATTAAAATGTTAATGGCGAGTAGGTAATTATAGACAGTTTAATTTGTGATATTTTTAAAAAAGTGAGACAGAGGAGTTGTTTTGAAAGTATTAAACGGAGTGGAAAAAAATGTAAACAACAAGAGACTAAGATTTGAAATTTTTGCTGAAGATTTAAATTTTTTCTTTGAATTGTTAACACATCAGCTTAATGGTATAAATAACATGTTCATTACATATGCTTTTACCCTTGAATCTTCAAATATAACTTTCGAGGGCATATACAATTTTTTCATAAAAGTGCAGGCACATATGCATGACCATGAATTGATATATCATCACTGTGCTAAGATTTTGGCACAAGTCATTTTTTTTTACTTTTGAGAGAATCAGTAAAACTGTTTTATTTCCTTATTTCTCATTAATATTGGTCACAAGTTTCTACTAATATAAAACAAAAACTTATTAGTCCATTTTTAATTTGAACGTTTAGTTAGATAGATCTCATTATGACCTGTTCACAATATATCACTTGCATTTTGTCATCAGTGTGATTTATGCCATAATCATAGCCCTGGGACAATATGGAGTTAAAATCTAATTTTACTTTCTTCTATAATATAGATGTATGTAAACAAAATGCTACCTGTCCTACACTCAGTAAATAGCATTAGACCAAGCAGAATTGAAAGGAAAAAGGGCATGGCTTTTGCTAAAGCTGCAGAAAAAGGCCACAATTTTTTTTATTTTGTTTGAACAGAGGTTTAGAAACTTGAAGCTGAGTGGTGGCATGATATAACACAAAATTTGCAACAAACATGCACAAAAATGTACAACTTACCCTCTTATCACATTCAGATCAAGCAGAGGGGCATCTTTATATGTAGATTCATCCTGGATCATTTGAGTGCCAATCATGTAGCAATGTACCAAAATTAAACCATTTCCAATGATAAATCATTTCCTTTTTAAAAGTTTGATAACATTTTTCTCTTAAGAATGATCTCAGCGCACTTTTGGAGAAACTAAAAGACATGGAATGGAGGTCCAACATGATGAACAACAAGATAGAAGAAATGGATGCAGCTCAAGGCATGATGGAACGATCAGTCAAAAACTCAGAAAAAGCTATTGCTACCCTCACGTAAGTATTTATTTACATTGAGTGGTATGTGCAATATGTACTTTTGAGGTATGAATTTTTTTAAGTTGCTACAATTAATAAACAATAAACTAAGGTACAAAGAGAAATTCATTATCACTCACAAATAATGATATACTAAAATGTTTGACAGGGATGAACTGGAAGAACTGAATATTCAAATTGAGGCGGGCAAGAAGATTGAGGAGGATTTGCGTAAGCAATTTAATGCAACTGTGGGTAAGTGTACTGCATGTGAAAATAATTGAATCCAATTTATTAAACATGTCTTTATATTTATAAGCTGTCGCACACAGGAAACTGAGTAAGCTTATGTGCATGTCTGAATTTATTTTAAACAGTTCCATAAAGTCATCAGCTAGTAAAGATGATCATTCAGACAATATTGATGTATATTTCGTACTTTAGATTCATCCTAAATTTAGCTAATTATTCATTTAAATCAAGTGTTTTCTCAATTTAAAAAATCTATATTTAAATATATTTACATTTTTTAGTTGTTAATTACAAGTTTTTTGTGTGGTGAAAAAGTCCTTTCAATGACTGAATTAGAATGTTGGTGCCCAAAATCTTAGCAATTTTGACATGATTCTATATTTTGAAAATCAATGATTTTTCCAGAGCGTTTGAGAGGCAATGACAATAAGCATACATCCTTGCTAAAGGAGAGGCAAGATGTACTTAAGAAAAATGAGGTGAAACTTTTCTTCATCAAAATTATAATCTATATTGGATTGAAAAATAAGACATACAAAAAAGTGCAAATACTGTAACATCATTTAATTTTTTCAAAGAACAGTATAATTTAATGTGCCTTTTTTATAACACTCATCTTGCAAAAACATTATTATTTTCCCCTTTTTTGATTCAAGTAAAATTTCCTCTTGACAGAAATTTATTATTTTTGAAAATTATTTCAAAGGTTATTATTTAATATCTCCCCATTTTTCTCTAATCTGACACAGCACCAAATCACTCTTATGATGGGACTTACAACCCCTATCATGCTTGGTTGAAATGGCCTGTTTTTTTTTAAATTTAAAACACACACTCTCTCCATTCCCCCTTTCTCTCTCTCTCTCTCTCACTTTCTCTCTTTATATATATGTATATATATACATCTAACACTCTCTCTCTCTCTAACTCTCTTTATCTATATCTCCATCTATCAATCTATCTCTCAAGCAAATCTTGAAGAGACAGTGGAACTTTTAATATTTGTCCTTTACAGCTTCCATCTTGTTTGAAACCTGGAGATGCATCTGCCAAACGAATAATATAAAGTTGAAAGCAGCTGCAATTTACAGTGCAATACACTTTACAGTTAAATGAGTTAGATTACTAGCTATGTCTTCTGTCTGACTAAATTACACCATGATTTTGTTTTCATTTTAGTTGGACAAAGAAAAATTTAAAGAAAAGAACAAAGAACTAGCCTCAAGGTATAGACAGCTGCAGAATGACTATGTCGTCTGTAAAGAGCAAATGCTTCGCAGCTATGATGAGCGAGTGAAAATAGAAGCAGCTATAACTGATGTCAAGCAGGTAAATTTTTTACTAGTAAAAAAGTAGTATTACCAAAGTTATTCTTTTTTCAATTCAAAATATGATAATTAGAGTTTGTATAAATATAATTTTTTTTCAATTCAAAATAGTGTGAGATGTTCATTAAACTTTTTGGCATCATAATAAACATATCACTTTTGTAATAAATAAAATCAATGTCTGACTAACTTATCATTTTATAGCTTCCTTGAACCCTAAATTATAATTGTAGTAATGAGGAATATGAAATTAAGACATACACTTTAAAAAAAAATTATTATTCATCTACTTTATTTATTCATCAATATAATTTTGAACTTGGTCTAAGCAATTTTGATTTTCAAAAGAAAAAAAAAGATGTTTTAATAAGTGATTAAGAAAAAAACAAACCCATCTGTATCCAAATATAAATACAATTCCCTTTTAGGTGGACCTTTTGTATCTCAAATTTTTTTGTTTGCACACCAGCTAAAATCTCTACAGACCAAACTACATGGTGCGCTGGCAGAATATTTCAAACTAAGTGGGCTCTACAATGAGGCTGAGCTATCTAAGCTTGAACAGGAGTCTTCTGTTAATGGAGTGCGTGTCTCAGAGCTGCAAGTGGGCATGGAGACAGCACTGGATGACATATCTTCCTTCCTGAGCTCCCAAATGGATGGCACTGTAGCCCGTAAGATGGCCTGGGATGCTGTCAAACGTCAATCTATAGTAGAGACAACTGAAACGGATCTGACCTTTCCATCTCTCATTCCTGGGGCACTACCACCAATAGGTCATGAAACTGGCACATCTCAATCTAGAATTGCTTCACGACAGAGAACAACAGTGTCATAGGGCTCTTTTTGAAAGGTATTCTGTGCATTCTTTCATAATTGTAACACACAACACAATGACAGATATTTTGGTACATAGGAGTCTAAAATTTCGTTTTATGTGAAATTTTTTATTGTATCAATCAGCATTCTTTCATGCCCATATTTGTGGAGACAGAAAAGCCCTGCCCAATCCTATACTAGTTTTGTTGCCAAGATTTTAAAGGCTCTTTTGGTGTCTACATGCCATTGTGAACAGAAGCAAAAACGGTCTTGGATGTTTTTTCTTTTTGTAATTGTAATGTGTACATTTTTTTTTTATTACAGAATACTGCTTTTGTTTCTCTTCATTTTTTAATTTTGATTTTATGCCTTTATGAGAAGAGGTGATTGTGTGATATTTCTCAATTTTCATATCTTTACTACACAAAGTTGAACATAAATGTTCACTTTGTTTGTAACTACATAACAACAAGCTTAAAATTATTTTTTTGATAAAATTACATTGTGAAATATTCCTTTCAACGTTTTAATCTGAATGGTTTTTTTATGATGCATTGGGTTGCCATACTTATGACATTGTGTAAAAATTAAAACACTCTTTTAAGGATGTTTACATATTCCAAGGCATCTTTTTTTTTACAGTTTATTAATATTATCTATTGAAATGTTGAGTATCCATGTGTCACAATTTTTATCTGTAAAAAGGAAGAGGTAAGCAATATACATACATGGCTGATAGAGTAATAATGCTATGGTTTTCTGTACAATTATAAAGAAAATGCATTGCAATTTTTGTTTTTTTATTGAAAGCTGTTATATGTATATTTTATTTATAAAATTTGATCAATCGTGAAGTTGTTTAGATAAACTATGAAACCTTTTACTAAGAATACAAATTTAAGCCATACGTTAATTTCTCTAAGGCCAATAATGTAAAATACTAAAAAAAAAAAAAGTTGGGTTTGAATACATCTGAAAAATAAGGAAAAGTTTAGCAATGTGTGTAAAACATATACAAAAATGTGTATTTTCTATCTCCCATCTTTTCTGTTAAGTTCTGTTTGTGAAACACATTGGTCTCTGTCTAACGTCATGCTGCTCATAAGGCAATGTATAGCTAATGCTAATCAAACATAAACTTGTGATTATGAAATGGAGTGTTTAGACGAGACAGACCTTTTTTTTATGTGGTAGTATTTTATACTCTTTTTTACATGACCTTTATCTAAAGTCCTTCTATTTTCAAACTTAAGTGGGAACTAGTTGCCCTCATTTCAACCTCCTCAAAACCTACCTCTTCCTTTATTTATTTTCACACTTACAAATACATTGAGGCAATGCTATGCACAAAACAGTGAGTTTTCATATCCCCTCTTCATTCTCTAATTTTTTAATGACACTCAATTTCTATTGAGATTAAGACTTTTCTTGTTATATGATTGTGACTATTGCTTTTGGAATTTGTTTAAGCATATTTGATCTGGTGTAGATCAATCTATTAGAAATAATCTTTCTTTTTAAATAATTACAGACAGAGACCACTGCATGGGAAAACAAAAATATTTGATCTTGAATTTATATTAGTTAGAATATAAAACATGTGTTTCTTCTCCTCAGTGAGGTTGTTAAGAAAATTACCAAGAGTTTGTCTTGCTGTTTTCACAAGCTTCATAAGGAAGTTTATTTGGTTAGAGCAGCTTGATTCAAACTAAAAGATGTCTGTGAACCTGCTGTTCTTATGACATAATAAGCATGTTACTTAAACAGATTTTGTACAAACATGTACACCACATATTAAAGCTGTCTCAAATATATTTTATATTGTGCTTCACTTTTACTTTTTTTAAAAACCCAGTAAGAGTTACTTGTAGAAACATGACTTTGAAATTTAAGGATGAAAAAGTTTGAGAAATTTCAATCAAAATTTGGAGCTTCAAGCAGAATGCATCTTCGTAATTGTGGAAAAAAGGGGCGGTATTAGAGTAATTATTTGTGGATATCCAACAGCAGCTCGTGCTTTCCAAAACATGTCGTGCATAGAGGCAGTTTCACTGCACTATTCAATTTTCAAAAATTATAATCAATATCTAATTTCACGACTTCATTTCAGAACAACAGTAAGGATATAAGCTTACACTAAAAGATTGTACATGTAATAATTTTCTGCAAGAACACCATTAAAAATAGTAATAATAATAATAATAATAATAATAATAATAATAATTATAATAATAATAATAATAATAATAATATTAAT
>RQTK01000002.1:1495867-1520288 GCA_003991915.1 Elysia chlorotica | reverse complement strand
ATGGGGTGGGGGAGTGTTGGATAGGCCTAGACACCATGCCTAATTTTCTCAGATGCCTGAAAATGACACCACCTTGGCCCATCTCACAGACTCAATCTTCTGACATTGTATTGCCTGTTTGCACTTATGCCAAAGTATATTTTAATTCATAGCTGGTTTTAAACTTTAAGGTTAAAAACAATCAATATAAAGAGGCCCTATATGTGCATGCTAACATTAAATTGACTATGTTGTACCAGATATTTTCTAGACCAATAGTTATTATTTCAAGAAATATAATTATAAGAATTTGGTTAAAATATCAGAAAAAATTAGACAAGTCAGGGTTGCCCCACTTGACTTATTATGAAGACAAGGAAAGCGTTAGGGTCAAAGTCCAATTTTTGTATTAGGAATATTGCAAGGTCATTGGACAAATGTGACCATGGTGAAAGGGGGCTCTTCTTGGCACTGTGATGTTACTTGGAAACAAAGTTCTGCTGCTAGAGGTGTCACTAGCTCCACACCAGGTAAACACTGGTGTAAACCACGTCGCGCCTAGAAAGAGCAGTCTATGATCTATGTTTTAATCTCTTTTAGGTTCAGATTCTGGAGGATACATTTATTATTCATTTTATTTCTATAATTATTGACATTGTGTTTTTTGTAAAACAATCCCTTTCCTTTTAGCGAGACAGGTCGGGCACTGCCCACCCAGCCCAAGGGCACCAGCTGCGCTCGTGGGTATCATGAAAACATTTCATATCTGTAAGCTCTCTCTCCTATTTAGAATATGAGTCTTATGACTTTGATTTCTTTAAAACATCGTTGACTTGTACATAATACAAAATTAATTGCTTGACTGAAGCAATTTAGGCGAATGATGTGTAACTTGTTTAGTTTAGTTTAGGCCGCTTGATTCTCTGTGGAACATAGGGCCGCAGCAAGTCCCCTCCATCGAACTCCGTTTTGGCTGGTCCTCATCAGCTCGGCCCATGTGGTACAGGCAGCTTAATCTTATCGTCGGTGCCTCTCCACAAAGTCTGATTCGGACGGCCAACCTTTATTTTTCCTTGGGGATTCCACTCCAGGGCTTGTCTTGTGATGTTGGATACAGGCTTTCGATATGTGTGAACTATCCAACACCATTTACTTTGAGGATGTTTCTGAGTCATCTGTTTGTGAATGATTGTCGATTCAGAGCCATAAACTAAGTAGCTTTGACTTTACATTAGTATAGAAGATCCGAATCTTGTTTCGGACTGACAGTGCTGTAGACCTCCAGATTGGTTTGAGGGTGTTGAAGGTGGATCTGGTCTTGTTGATTTGTGTCCCCGTATTTGTTAACAAGATAGACAAACTTGTCAACCTCTTCAATGTTTTCGTCATGTAGTCACAATGCATTAGCCTGTTTGTTGTTGATTCTCATGGCTTCAGTTTTTCTGATGTTTATAAGGACGTCAGTTTTTCCTGCTTCTTCTGCCACACAATATAGCTTCATTTGTGCGTCCTGTTGCTTTTGGGGGAGAAAGCTGATGTCGTCTGCAAAGTCAGATCCTCAAGCTGCTTCATGAAGGTCCACTGGACACCTGTTCTTCAACCTGTTGAAGACTGTCTCATAAACCAGTCAACCACCATAATGAAAATCGTTCTGGAGAGCAAGCAACCCTGGCAGATGGCAGTTCACGTTGAACAGTTCCATCAGTTTCCCATCATGAATAACTTAAAAAGTGGCATCTTCGTAGAGTTGTTGGATGATAGTGACAAACTTTAGTGGAAAGCCGTAGTGGCACATTAATCTCCAGATGACATTTCAGTCGACGTTGAATGCCTCTTGAAAGTCAACAAACACTGCATATAGTGAAGACTGCCACTCTAGTGAAACCTCGTTGATGATGCACCTGGATGTTCATCACGTAATCTCTTGTCCAGGGTTGTCTTCAGCCTCTCCAATATGATTCTATCTATAACTTTGCCCGTGATTGATAGAAGCATGTTTCCTAGCCAGTTGCCGCAGGATGACAGGTCTTTCTTGGACAGCTTTACAAGGTATCCTCTTTTCTAATCTTCTGGAACTTGCTCTCCTTTCCAAATCTTGCAGTTGGTCCAGCATGTCAATCGAGGTCTGCATGTCTGCCTAACGTGGTGTGGTGTCTGGATCTGTTGCCTTGCCTGACTTGAGAGACTTAATGATCTATGTGTAACTTGTCTTTTGTATTTTGATGAGGCAATTGTTTTCCTCCATAGAATGTGGATTAATCAGCTTCGTTCCTAAATTCTCGTCCAGAACATACTTTCTTCCATAGTTTGAGTGCATTTTCGATCACAATGATTTACCGCTTTGGTAACAAGCCTAGTGTATCTGGTGAAGACTCAAATATTTTAAAATGAATCAGTCAAGCTAGATTCTAATTCCCCGTTGGCATAGCATGTACATTATTTTTAGCGTGATGCAGCTGAAAGAAATTTAAAGATGATATAATTTTAATTGCAAATAGTTTCACAACATAGTTTTATATAAAAGTTTTATTTGAAATATAAAAAAAACACACTAATGGGTCAAATGATGCCCAAAAATCAATTTTTTTTTTCAAAACATGTAACAAAAAATTCTGCCTATATATCTCATGAGCATAAAATAAAATATGACCTTCTTTATACCAAATAAAAACTTACATGAGAAACTTCATCAATGGGTTAAAATTTTCTGAAAAATGTAAATGAATTTTACATTTCTGGGAATGTAATGAAAATAATTTTGAAGCTTTTAAATTTATCTACAACGAGGGTACATTGGTATTGCATGAATAATACATATACTATGTACAAATAAAACAAACAAATTAGAAGTATAAGAAAAATTCAGTCACTCAAAAAGAAACAAGGACTAGAATCCATTTAATTTTGTTAAAGAGTGAAAATTAAGTTCAATTATTCATGGAGAAGTAAAGGCTAAATAGTCGTGTCATGGTTGAAGAAAACGATACGGTTCCAGAATTTTATGTAAAAACTCAATTTCAACTAGACTGCAAAGTAAAGAATAGAATCACACATCAGTAGCATTGGCTTAAATAAATCTAATAGTATAAATTTGTATGATTTGTTTATACATATGTTATACACATATTGCTATCTTACATGGACAGGTACTTCATGTTTTAAGTAACAAATCGTCAAACAAAAATACTTCATACAATTTTCATTACAATGAAAAATGAGCCTGATTAAGTAGAGTTGTGCCAACACACAGTGCACATTAATGTCTATGAACATATATTATTATTAATAATTTCTTTAATTTTACCATAAAAAAAACATTTGTTAATAAATCTTACTTTCAATCAAAAACATGGTTAAAATACTTGTTTTATTCTGTAACAAAAGTGCAAAAGTGTTACCAGGAGGGGTTCAGTATATTAATCTTTCAAACATAAGTTATGTTTTTGATAAATCATTATTACATTTAAATGATTCTTTTATTTTCCGTATATATTACAAATTCTTTTATTTCCTGGTTTGGGTGCATATTTTTTTCATTGCAAAAATTCAGTGAAAATACAAAAAGGTCCCCTACATAGCAATAGCACACACAAGAGATAAATTTGAATTTCACACTTTTCTTTCCATTGTCAGCACAGAGGCTGAATCTTATAACTCAAAAGGTTTACCAAATCGATCTCAAACACTTGTAACTTACTGTATGGCCATTTGAGCTTTGGGATTGAAAAATTCCAACAAGGCTTCTTTGGGTGCTCTATCAAAAACTGATGGCAATTCAATCACTTGTACTTTCTCATCCTACGACTTTCATCGAGAGATCTTTGTAAATAAAATTAACTAAAAACAAATATGATTTTATAGAGTGCTTTTGAACGACCATTACAATAAAATCAGCATAGACTTTACAAACAAAGTGTCTTGGAATCAAACAATCTTTACACACAGTTAACCTGGTTGAAAGACTCAAGAAAATTTACATTTTTAAAGTGTGGAGAAAAGAACAGTGAAACTTTTATACAAATAAATTGAAAATACCTTTCATTCATCCTTCAACAAAATGAGCTATTATTCAGTGATGATGGTGACAAAAAGTGAAAAAGGAGGATAATGAGTCGCGGTCCACCCAAAAAGCTTTTTTTTACAGCACACCAATTTAAAGTCACTTCGCATGTAAGCGGTGAAAAAGACATTCTAATTGAAAGACAAAAAGCTGAAGTTTGAAAATCTGCAACTGTTTTTATTTTATCTTTAGTGGTTCAAAAAAATATTTGAATTTTGGAAAAACCCTGAATTGAAAATAATGCGATTTCATGGGCATTGCTGGCAAAATATTGTGATTCCTTTGAGTTTTGGGATTATAAACAGTCTAAAGCTAGCTATATTTCTATCAATAACACTTACATTATAATTTTATAGGCCAACAATTCGAGTATCCCCATGCTAACATCTCCTCTTCTTGGGGGGTCTATTACTAATTCACTGAACGTCTTTGATTTTAGTTTCACACATGTCTCTAGCCACTCGAATGTGAATTAATTTTTCATTGTAGGCGTGTTACAGTATCTATTTCCTTCACATGACCAAGTTTGCTCTTATTCAGTCTTCATGGCGATACCGACCGTTGCTTAATTAACAAGGTCTAGATTCTAAAACCTAAAACATCAGTAGTGTTGTATCAAGTGAGAGAAGAGCACTTTTACTAGTCTAGACCCATAGATAAATAGCTTTCGACCTAGACATAGAATCTAGATTCTCTAGTGTGAATTTGAATGGTCGTAACACGATCGACAATCGGTTAGAGCCTAGAGATCTAATCTATACTCTAGAAAAAGGTTCATGGAGGAAGAAGTAGAATTTCGATTAGTAAAATGGACGTCTGCCTTTGACAATAAGTTTTCTTTCCAGTTTTGCTTTCACAAGTTTCAGCGTATTTTTCAAGACCATTAATTGAAAAGGATGTAAACACTATGAGATCACTCGATCAGTTTAGCTAGCCCTAAAAACGATCATCAAATCGCCACATAAACCATTAGCATCGGGAAAGAAAAGAGGAATACAAAATAAACTTAACACTATCGATAATATAATAATAATTATATCGCCTTTTTGTTTATGGACGTTATTGATGGCTATCAGTAAAGCAACAGTACCGCTCATTGTTTATAATAGATCTACAATATAAAAATGAGCCGAACTTCACCTAGCCAAACTGCGGGGCATTTTGTGCAACCGCCGTGGAATTGAAAACTCACATATTTCCGCAGATTACAAAACTAATGATTGTAAACTCAGAAGGAAAGGAGGAAAAAGCGGGGAAAGACGAAAAGTACTGCAAAAACAAGGATTTCTGTGGATCCGCGGAAAACCATCATCACTGATTATTTGACATTCCCTTCTTCATACATAGAGTTCACAAAAGTTTTCATTAGAATATTAGTAGTGCAAAAAAAGGCAAATTCTTATCTCTGAGTAATACAAGTGCAAAGCAAAATTAAGTGGTGAAAAAATTGTACACAGTTTAAGCCAGCAACTACTTGTAATAAATACCTAAAAAGTTTACTATGGATATATGTTTTCTAATTTTTTTGACGTCCCACTGCATTCCATGGTTGACCTAATAAAAACCTACTAAAAGTTATTTCCACCACAACCAATGATCTCAGAACTTTCTAAAGCATTGCATAGATGATAAAATGCAAAATATTACTTATTTTTTGCAACAAGTTATGTTTGCGTATTCATAAAAAGAGTATTAGTTACACATACAAAGTGCTTTTTCAAAACTTGGATAGTCGCATCAAAATTATTTTTGAAATATCGCACTAATTTTTTTTTTTTTTTACAAAGAGTGAGAAAATTTATAATATTTAACTTATGTCTTTTTCCATCTGGTTTGCTTCAACAAAGTTTTCTTAAAAATTGAATGAGAGAAGACACAGCTCATAAAATATAGATTACAATGCAGTTTTTTCCCCCACACAATGGGCGGAACTAAAAACATTCTTTAGATGGTAATTTTTAAACTTCAAAGCAAAAAATGTATAGCTAATCTGAATTTCATACTCTGATTGAAATGACAATGTACGCTCCCACAATAAAAATGTATTATGACATAATTATTTGTGCAGCAAAGAAACTTTTGGAACATGCACTAACAGTAACACACTATTTGATTTTTTTAAAGGAAGAGTAACATGGAAAACTGTTGTAACGAAGAGTAAAAACCATAGTTGCCAAAAAAATGTTTGAATTTTATACAGTTTATGTTAGACTGACAAAAAAGGTTTATGTGAAGTTTCATTTGTTCAAATAATGGAAATTATGATTAATACTTCTTTTTTAAGTTTCCAATTTTGTGTGTGCAAACATTGGGGAACAACGGCAGACTGAATTAAAAACTTATCTTCTATTACAATTACCCGTGTCATCAAATACTTTGCAATCTGTTTTTATTTCAAAAACTTCAGAATGTTTGCCTCAAACCAGGCATCAGTGAATTGAAGGTGGTCTCCAGGGGACTCAAGCAAAGCAATACGCCCACTCTCATTGAGCTCCTTTAGTCCTATCAGATCCTGGAGTTTGTAAAATCAGAAGTTTATTAATAAAAAATGTTTCCAGAACATTCAAATAAAAAATGCAAAAAAATTGGGCACCTTAAATTATCTGGATCTTAATCAAGCTGTCTTGTGATCAACTATTGTAGGGACTTAATTTTTTTCAGAAACCTTCTGGTCTCTTTTTCCTTCTTCATTCAGTTAAGAGGGGTTAAAAGAGAAGTAAGAACACACATGAACAATTGAAATTTAAATACATAAAAAATCAAAACATAATTTTACCTGTTGATACAGCTTGCTTTGAGTCATGTTGTAGAGTTTTACTCCTTGTCCCTCATTATAAAATCCAAACCACTACAAATCAGAGTAAGAAAAAGGACCATATTTATATATTCAAAATATAAACAGTTTTTACACAACCTATTCTAAATACAATTTATTTTTTAATAGCATGAGCAAAATTCAGTAGGTAATTTGAACTTTCAATAAAAAATTGTATGAAAAAAAACCTTGAACGACGAATTTATCTTTTATGCAAGTCCAATAAAGCAATCGTGCCAAGGATTACAATGTTACATCCATTCTAGGTGTAGTTTATATGACAAATTCTTGGAAAATAGTTATCCTTAGTTATAGTTATACGTATACTTTTTTTTTTTAATTATGGTACATTATTGGAACCATTAAAAGTTAAAAAACATTTTTTTTTGCAGCTCTGTTTTTTAAATATCATTGAGATTACATTATTTGCAGCATTTCAAGCAAACCACAGATTTAAAAAAAGTAACAAATCTTCGAACCAGATGTTCAAATACAGCATAAACTACAGCTGACTATATGGGGGCGTAATATGTCACTCACTTGATAACACTAAGAAAGACAACAAAAAAGCGGAGCAAAGAAAAGTAGTTGAATGGGAAGGTCCAGACCCTAAAGTAGAAGACAAATTCAGCTAAAAAGTCATTCTTTGAAGGTTCAAGGCAAAAGCAGTTAGAGATGAAACTGATATTTTTTCTTCCACTGAATTTTTTAACTTTCTACATCAGAAAAGCAACTTTCAGGACATAAAAATGTCAGCCATTATGTACATGTAATGAGACCCAAAAAGTACAACATGCCTTTCTCACCCATATCAACATTGTTTATTCATATCCATTACTCATTTAGCTCACCTCACTTTCTTTGGGATCAACCATAGTGTCATAAGCAAATTTTACCAGAACCATGTTTTTCAGCTTTAACAGGTTGGTCTTGTAGGTCTGGTTGAAGTTCTAAAATAAAGTGTGTGTGATTAATAAATAATATGAGCATGGCCATGCATTGAAAGAAAAAACTAAATAATGTTTAAGATAAGTGGTTAAATGATTCAAAAGTTTTAAAAAAAACGCAACAATCTTTGACTTATTTAATCTGTGAACAGTTCCAAACCATGAGTACAGTGGTCTCCGTGTAAGAACTCTCCGCTTATAAACCCACTTCGTCTTCGAACCTGCTCGCCCTATGAAACATAATTCTTTCTCTTTATTTACCACCCCTACACACCAGTTTATCGCCTCGTATAAAGTGTAAGAACCCGTTTTAAGAGAGGTGTATGCAATTTACAAAAAATTATTTGTCAAGCTAACACATCCTTTTATCCCCTCAGCATGGTGATTATTCTATAGTGATCTAGGACTGATAGGAGGAGCTTCGCAAATATCTAAATACATGCGATCAGATGAGTGAGAGAAGATGGTGAGGGGGGTGAGGGGAGGGTGAACATGCATGAGCCTGTGAACCTTTGCAACCGTAGGCTAGGCCTAGAGCCACTTGAGAAAATAAGAGAAATCTTCCTTCCGCCATCTTTTTGTCACGCTGACTCGCGGCGCCTGTGGGTCTACAGTCAGGCAACTCAATGAGTTTTACATTGAGATATTAACAGACGGACCTAAACCCCTCCCACTGTGACAAGGGCCTACCGCGAATAAAAATCATAGGTGGACAGCAGTTGTTTGGTTATGTGAGAGTGGATAGACCTGTATCCAATCATTGAGGAGTAAATGTGACATGACCATTTAACAGGCACCTCAATTTTTTTAATCCCTTCCATCACTCCCCTTGGTTGCTCACCAAATGTGTCAATCACTTATTTGTTTACATACCCTGAACGGGTGCACACTCTCTCTCTCTCTCTCTCTCCTTTGTTTTTTTCCTCTCTCTCTCTCTCTCTTTTACCTCTACCCTTGCCCTATCTCACTATACTTCCTTTCCTTCTCTCTCCTTTCTATTTCTGACCCTCTCACTCCCACTCTTTCTTTCTCTCTCAGCCTCTTTCGTCTCTCTTTATCTCTCTCTTCCTCCAAACTCTCTCCTATCATAACTTCCGTATTCTTCTTTGCCTTATTTCCGTCCTCTCTCTTTTGGTTCTTTCTCTCTCTCTTTCCCATCTTCCCCTTCTCTCTCTCTCTCTCTCTCTCTCTCTCCTTGCCTTATTTCCGTCCTCTCTCTTTTGGTTCTTTCTCTCTCTCTCTTTCCCATCTTCCCCTTCTCTCTCTCTCTCTCTCTCTCTCTCTCTCTCTCTCTCTCTCTCTCTCTCTCTCTCTTTCCCATCTTCCCCTTCTCTCTCTCAATTTCCCTCTCCCACAGTGGCATGGATGTCAAAGTGTACGCAATATCCAATCGTATAGTCGTAAGTTTATTTTTTTTTACTGAGTACGAGTGCACCAGTAACTTACTCCAGCGGAAACTATCCATCGGGACAAGGCCTTGTACCGGTTCCTGGTACAATAGCCTTACACCTCTGGGCCAAATCTAAACACTGGACCGGTATCTGTTCCGATGTCTCGCTACCCACGGTTGTTCAGGTTCCAGACTTCCTGTATTAGTTTAGACTGATGTGCCAAGACCGAAACAATTGGACTGGTATCTGTTTCGATGAGGGTTGGCTAATAGGCTAGCCAAGGTTGTAACTGTTGCCTGCTGGGATGTCTGTGGCCACCAACTTGATTGTGTTTTAACCTTGACCTCTCAGTACAAATCGTTAGGCATGCTAGATCAATGTAACACTATTACACACTGAAGCCAGTACTGGAACCGGTACATGGGAGCCGGATCCGATCCTGATACAGGTACTTTGATATGTTGAGATTGGCCAGCCCTAGCGTGCGGCTTCTATTGAGAGAGCTACAGATCGTCTTTTTTTCTATAGAGAGAGCTATAAGTTTGATTCGCTGCTTTTTTTTATACTGCTTGAGTCTCAGTGTCAGTATACCTGTCATAGACTCTGGTTTTTCTTTTACAAGAGATTTGTTTTCTCTTAACAAAGAATACTTTTCTTATAACCTAAAAAGAGAAGAAAAAAAATCAGGGAGCCTATAGACATAAAATTAACCCAAATTACTCTTTTTTGAGGACTGATCACTTGTTTAACGACTCCAAGGCACATTTTCTTTTTCTACTGTAAGAACCCGCACCCTCTAAGAATCCGCTTTTCTTGTGTCCCCGAGTAGTGGGTTCTAGGCGGAGACCACTGTATTAATGTTTGCTTGGTTAGCAATTTGAGTACTATGAATTAAAAAGTTTTCACACACAAAAATTAATTAGGACTCTGATATAGTCTTTCAATGTAGTGAATTAGTATTCGTCAATAGTAATTTACTTTTGAAAATATCATGACAGGTAAGTAAATTTAAGCAGATTTCTTTTAATGAACAATTATGGGCATAAATTATAAAATATTGAATAATGAATTTCAGGACATGCTCACAAGCTTTTACCTTTTCTTGATTGATGTCAGCAAGAAAAACGCTTTTTTCTCTATATTCTGCTTCATTTAGAGGATCATGCCAATACTCTGCCTGTGCCAGACTAAAAATATCAATAACATTTGTAAGAGTGAAAGGCAAAAGCCCTGTACAAGTTTTCTCTAGATACTAAACTTCCAAGCTATTGCTAAGAAGAGTTTTTAAGTTAAATGGCACTTACTGCACCTCTAAGATACAAAGAATATAAATTAGTTGACAATGTCCCCTGAAGTATAATTTGTCTTATTTAAGTATGAAAATACTACATTTTCTGTTATGAGCATTGTCATTTTTTTTTTATTATTTAAGTACATAGTCAACTTAAAACACAAGAAAACTTAAACGAGTATGGAAAAAAATGAAAAAGAAAATTGTTGCCAGCATAGCATTCTGTGGTTTGTTGTAAAGTGCTCTTGTTTTAGCTACTTTTTAGGCATAATTTTTACTATCTGTCTCCCAAGTCATTATTATTTGTGGTAAGGTTAAGTAAAGTAAACATAAATCACCCAGTTGGGAAACTTGATTTGGGCATTGCCATTTAACATAGATGGATTAATTGTATAAAGTAACACATGACATTTTTATTTTCCCTTTAGTATAAGTGTACATAGATGTTCATTATAACATAAAAACTCATTTGTAGATTGGCGCACACATGCACGCACGCACACACACACACACACACACACAAACACAACAAAGCATTCTTTCTCTCTGTCTCACTGGTTGGATTGCGTTAAAAGCTGAGGAAAAATCGATGAACGTGTTGTTGTTTTTCTCCTAGGTGCTTCAGGACAGTATTTGTAAGCACCCTCATACATCTTCTACAATGTTATGCTCTTTATAGGCAATTTGATCAAGTTCTTTTTTTTTTTTAACATTGTTTAAGATAAAGAGTAACATGACTTTCTCAAAACATTCATCACAATGAGAGATAATGTAAGAGATCAAAAACCATTATTGATCATTGTTTTCTTTGACACTGGAATAACTTCATCTATTTTTCAAAGCCTAGGGAGTGTGTAAAATTCTAAAATGACATATTAAAAATCTAAGTAAATATGTCAGCAATCTTTCTGTAAAACACTCTCAGCACTTGACCACTCACTTTATCTGGGCAGCAAGCTACTGAGATTCACTTTTCATATCCCTAAAAAAGTGTAGGTATAAAATATAAAAAAATGGAATTCAGGCATACTTACAAGTCTTGAATCCACCTGAAATCCACCAATGTATAATTAATAAGGTTTAAACATCATGAGATTTTTCTAATATACATACATTCAGTAACTCAGCTGTGATATTGTGATATTATGATTTATATAGTATGTATAATATTAGTTATCTTTATTTCAAATTCTACCTTTTTATTTTCTAATCTTTGTAAACTTTTAAATTTTGTGAGTTGCATGAATAGAGTGTACTTTAATTTCCCGTTGAGGGATGAATAAAGATTTTTGTATTGTGTATACCAAAAAAAATTATTTGAAGTTTTAAAAAGAATTGATTCTGGAAATTAAAAGCAACTAATTAATATAAATTTACTTGTCTTAATACTTTTTCTAAAAGAGCAGATCATTACACATTGCGAATGTTACTATGCTAGCATATACTGCAAAAGTGGTGTTCACAAAATTGGCTGTTACAGGCTTAGATTCTAGAAAGTTCGAGGTTATGCTCGAAATCGGTTCAGGTTTCGAAGAGAGGGGTGAGTCCTGTTAATAAATAATATTATGTGAGCTTGAGTCTAGATTTTTCTAGAATTTTCATGAATAAGGTGGAAAGGCCTAGAGATTTTTAGATCTGTGTCTCTATAAGAGTAGAGAGCAGTGTAGAACAATTGATGTTTTTTGTTTTTTTTTTGTAGAACGAGGAGCATTTATACTTCTGACTGTGTTGTAATATCTTGCCGCAGTGAACGCTGTTACTTTGCTGTTGATCAGATCGATTATAGATCTAGATATATTGTCAAGTATTGATTTAAATTTAGACGTTCTTGAGTCGTATTCTTAACCCTCAGACAGGGTGTTTATTAATAAAGTTAAATTATTGCCTTTTTCCAAAGGATTTCTAGTATCCATCATTTTGTTAATGTTGGCAAGATAGTGTGTCCAAGTCTATAAGAATTATATTTAAAACAAATTGAACTGAAACAAGGAAGCGCTTTATTGAGTCAATGCCACACACATCAAGCCTATGAGCCTTTCATTGAAGTTTCAAGTATTAAGTGCATGACTCTTTTTGAATGAAATAAGGGATGTAAGCATTACAAAATATCTTTATCTGACGAATCAGATAAACTACTAGATTTCAGAATGCACACTTACGGAATGTATGCTCCAAAGTTCAGAAGTTTGCGCACTTCATCACAAAGAGTTTGATTCTCTCCTGGGCAGTGTGGGAAGCCATACACCCCTGGTAATAAATTAAGCAATATATCATGGGGACCTTAATTTGAGTTAAATTTTTACCTTTAGCACAATAATTTCACAGTTTGAAATCACATCTCTTTAGTGAATTCAATTGCAATACAAAAAGTTAATCAAGACCTGTTTTTTTTCTTCGATCCAATATCTTAAAAGAGTATAGAGAGGAAAGAAAGCAGAAAATGAGAGCACAACATCACTAGTGGTGATTATATAAATTTGAGGTAGAAGTTATTGTTTTTGTTATAGTTAGTTGTACAATTCTGTCAATGCAAGTCTGCTTTTCATTGATCTTGAGATTTTCACCTCCTTACAGTCGTACTCTTTACAAGTGAGTATCTATTAGATGTAGCAAAACTTACATAAATTCCGCAAATGGTTTATACTTGATGCAACTCACCCTGGTGCTGTCCTCCAAAAGAGATCAAGTTCAACATAGGAGGTGAGGGACATCGCTGAGCAACTGCACGTCTATGAGATGCAAAATTGAGGTAAACAAAATTATGTAAATATTACATGTACTAAATATACATTTCTCCTTGAAAAAATGTTTTTCATTTTTATCTTTTTAAACTTTTGACATTTGAGAATTGTCAAGAATACAATAATTACCAGCAAACACCAACCTTTAATAACATCAAAGAAGTGAAAGTAGATAACTGATTTAGCAGATAAAAATTATGTCTAGAAAATACTAACCACTAAATTCTCTCTGTGTGCAACTAGAAGTATGTTTCAAATCTTAATTAAAATTTAAAAAAAAAACATTTTAATTTATACTGATGCCATCCTCTAGAAATCTGAATTGAAAGTTCAAGACAATGATTCCATGTACATATCATAGTTTTATCTACATACAGTGTATTCTAAAATAATATTATGTTCTCATGAATTGATTTTTAAGAAAGCCAACGATAATTCGAGATAAAACAAATGCTTAAGGATTTTCTTGCAACAAAGGCACTTATTAAAATAAGTATTTTCCACAAGAATTGTCTAACATTAACATCTAAACTAGACACAAAAGATTTTGATAATGAAATATTGAAACATTTTTCACTCTCTTCTAAATATTCTACAGTTTCTGAATAGGTTGAGTCCTCTTAATTCCTCAGACAGAAAAATAATGAAAAATGTCTAAAAGAAAGTTGTATTCATTATTTTAGTTTTAAGTTTGTTAATCTGTTTGGCTTACAGAAATTGGCCTCCCTGAGAAAAGCCCATGGCATTGTAACCTTGTTGTACTTTGGGATCATTTTTCAGCTGAGCACAAACATTAGCAACTTGATCATTGGCATTCATAAAAAATCCGTTCTCTGTATCCTGAAACAGTGGAAGAGGAAAAAGAACTTGAACATAATTTTATTCTGCTGCTTTTGCTAAGATTTATGTTTTTATAATAATATGTTTGTCCTTTTTCTTTTTCTGAAAATTCTAAATAATTTTATTGTTCAAGAGCTATTTTAAAACTATAGTATAAAGCTTTTGAATGAGAACAGTAACATTTTCAGTTTTTGCTAGTGCCAAAATGATGATGAGGATAGTAGCAAGATTATTTAAAGACTTTATCTTTAACCTTATTTATTACACATACTAAATCAGTTCAGTATGTAATATTTATAATCTAAAATAGATAAATAAAATGTTAAGAAAAAACATCAAAATACAGGATGACATGTAAAAAAACCAACTCTATTTACATGATGTACCTTTCTGTGAGACTGATCTCTTTATTTCTGTGATTCTAATAAAAATGGACTAATAAAATTTCATCATTTTCATTAACAAATATGGTCTGTGATCATTGTGTAACTGTAACACTTGAGCTACTCTGTATATATTTGTTGAAAAAAGGAACTACAGAAAATCAGGATGTCTCTTGTTGTGTCTCCTCTATTTTTTTAGATAAAGAATCTTTTAAAAAGTAAGTAAAATGATTCACTTACTCTTTGCTAAACAAGTTTCTTGATTATTCTCATCTAAAGGTAAATGGTATTGTACCCAAATTTTCGTGTAAATTAACATACCTGTACAATGTTGCTACCAATCATCAGAGATTTAACATAAACACCATCTCCAACTTTTTGTTCTACAAGCCTTTTGATGGATCCCATGCTAAGAGGGTTGCAACAACTATCCCCTGAAATTGAAGAAAGATGCCAGTATTAATTTTTTTAAAGCATTTCACATCACATGCTTAAACATATAACATACAAGACTTGGCACATCAAAGAAAAGAAAAGATTAAAATAAAATATAGAGAGGTAACTAGGAGATGGTGAAACAGGTAAGAAGAGAGGCAGCGGGGACGCTGGGAGGGTAGTTGAGTGAAACTAAGGAGGGCAAGAGGATTGGCAAAAGGAGGCACAGATTAAAATGTGATGTAGTCTGAAAAAAATCACTTCTTCGCTCATCGCTTTGCTGGATTGAGTCAAAACTGGTTTAGTCTTGGCAAGATGAATGGGTGTCAATAGAGAGTGCAAGTTCGATCGTCATCCAAATCTTTTTAATTTTTCTTGTCTTTTTGTCTTTTGTCATAGGCCTGTTATTATATCATCTGGATTTGTGATCATGTTTTTGGTTTTTCGCTACATGGAACATGCCCGAACGATAGAGCAGAAGCTAGATATTTTCCAGATCAGGTGCCTAAGAAGGATACAATATTATTAAAGAGAAACTAAAATTAAGATCTTAGTACATGTATCTAGGTTTAATGAACTAAATCAGCATTATTTTATAAAATTACACGATTTGTAAGTTTAGATCTTATGTAGCCAAAGCAACTGCAAAGTGTGTATCTGTGTGTATCGCATGTAGTGTTTGGAAGTGTGTCTAGAAGTCACACTGGGTCAGAGGTGAAAGACCATTTTCGGCGAGTTGTATTGATTTAAACAAAACAAAAAAATGAACATTTCTAGGTATGCAAATATAATATTGCATGACCCAAGAGCTTTAATCACACACACACACACACACACACACACACATATACACACATACATACATACATACATACATACACACACATATATATATATATATATAAGATAGAATAACTAGAATTAAAAGTCATCGTTTTTTACAGTACGTTTTAAGTTTAACTAATCTAAGGTTTTTGTCTACATCTACGTAATACGTTGTTATTGTAATACATTTTTAAAGAAAAATGCGGAGAGCCTAAAATTAACATGTAATTATAAATTTTATTTCTTTACCCATCCCATGCCAAAGAACAACAGGAACGGGCCCTGCTTGTGGAGTAGTCAGAGGAACTAATAAAAACAGAGCAGCAGCATAGAGAATCATCTTGGTAGAGGCCACCATTTTGGATACATGTCAAAATCACATGACTCTCTCCCGTTAGACTTTGCAACTCACAGTTCCAAGTCTAGATTCCTGTGGTGCAACTCTAGGCTCTCTGGCTTGCTGGGCTTGTTCCACTTGAAAAGCCATTGATTTACTAAAGTACAAACCAACCTACATCTTTACACATGCACACAGATTAAATGAAAAAGAACTCACATAGACGCATGGCTATACATTGTTTAAAATAATTATTTCAAATTGGGTAGAAAAGATAAACCGCATCAAAACGTTACAAACAATAATTATTGAACCTTGATTTTTATAACAACAACCTTACTTACTGAACACACCTCAAATTCTTGTTGCTGATCAACTGTAAACAAACTGTCGTTGCAAGGTGAACACGCCAGCGTATAATAGGCCCTATATAATCTTATCTAGGCGTACAATTTGATCTATAAAGTATCTATAATAATAAAATTCAAGAAATTTGAAATGTTTGATGTTGCACTTTCTTCTGCTGGAGCTCACATAGCGCTGGCAACGTCAAGCGATGAGAAACACCCTCCAGAGAACATGATTGACGGGTACGGGTATATTACGTCTACAGATGTGTACCGATTTTTTAAACTAAATCTGTATATCTCTAATTCTAGATCTAGATTCAACCATCTGTAAATTTTTATAGGCTTTCTACAACCATCGAATTAAATCTAATTCTTGTTTGATGAGTGCTGCTGTATGGCTGAGTCTATATACACACTATGCACATGGGAAATGTAAATAGCAATGAACATTGGATGGAGCCTAAAATTATTCTCTTGACCCCCCCCCCTACCCGCTTCAGTTACACGGACTGGCTTTTCTTTCCACCCACCCCACTCTCGCTTTCTCTGTCTTGCTGGTGGTGCCATCAGTTACTCGCAAGTTCAGTGTAGCCTACTCCTCTGTCGGTTTCTCGGATTGTTCACGATGGGTAGACGAATACATCGCCAGCTGCATAGTCAGGTTTGATGAAACCATAACCTCTTCTCACATTGAACCATTTTACAGTTCTTGATACCCTGGGGGTGACTACTGAATCGGGTACATGGTTCCTTTCTTGTTATGTGCCATCATTGGAGATGGGTGAGTGGCTGGACACCCGCCAAGGGGACGCAAACCATTGCATACTCTCGGCCGCTTGATGTCCAGTGCGGAAGGGAGCAGGGGAGCAGCGTATGTATGGTGCGTGGTGGCTAGGACCGTTGTTTGAGTGTGGTTCTGTCAGCTGCTGGGTAATCATCACCGTAATTTTGGCCACCTGTTCCGCTAGCAGCCTGAAGTGCTCGGCGGTTCCCTACTCATTGGTCACTGACTCGACGCGGCGCACTGATGCAGAGCTTTCCGAATCCGCCTCGCTGGCCTCGATGTCATCGTCCTCCTCAAGACTCACGGCGTGTATCCGCGCCTCGTTGAATGATAAGTCTGTGTTCTGTCTCACAAATTGGCGGAGTTCGGGCGGAATTGTTTTGTCTCTCACCCCCTCAATAAAGGTGTCTCTGAGAAGAGCGCCATTCAGTAAGGGATATGCAGCTTGGACCTCCCTGTGGCGCACAGTCGCGGCTTCAAAGGCCGAATGTAGGCGCTTACAGTCTCGCCCCACCTGTCTCAGATTAAAGAAATCCCTGTAGAGAGCAGAGAACGGCCGCCTCTCTCTGTACGCCCCCTGGAGGATCTCTATCAGCTGGATGGGGGTGGGCTGTCTTCCTTCCAACTGACAATTAATCTCTGCTTCAACACCTTCAGAGACGTGGTCGACCAGCCAAATTGTGGACCCTCCTAGGCCCGCTTAATCAGGTTTATGAACCGATTGGACAACAATAGTTTCTTGCCTGCTGGCACTTGGGGCAGACTGACCACCAGCATTTTGATTCAGAAGAAATATGGGGGAAGTAGGAAAAAGATAGATATATATATTCCTGAAAGAGAGAATGAAAGCCTAGAAACAAACTCTCACAAAGATATACCGCTCTAGGGATATACCTAAGGTATCTGCACCACTGCCACTAAATTAAGTATAGCCTCTCTACTTCTACGTTGATTTCAGATCAAGACTAGATAGTTATAACGTATCATGGTATGGTAGAGTTCCTAAATGACCATGCAATCCTAGAGAGTTTACACTCTGAGCTCGTTTGAGTATTTACAATGTGGTTCAATGCCCACTGCTCCCTACCTACACAGAGCGGTATCACACATGCTAAAGTAAAAGGACGACAACTGACAATGATAGAACTCAGTCAGAAGAAAAGTTAAAAATACCAACAATCAACTCCTTTATTATACTATAAACAAAAGATCAATAGCTAAATTCAAGGTAAACACAAATTAAACAATTAGAAATGGCCAATACCCTAGGATAGGAAAGTTATGGATAGATAGTAATGTTTAGGATAGTAATCAGAATCAAAGGTACGCAAATAGATATTACCAATATTGATATAGTAAGGATCAAAATGAATAACGATAGTAATAGTCAGAATCAAAATGCCCAGCAATCAATCAACCAAAGTGACACAATACTCTCCGAAGGTTAAAGAAACTTGAAGTAGGAAGTAACTTCAATAGGAAGTAAAACTGTAAATAATCCAAAATACTACTGCAGCTCCGACATACAGTGTGAAACTAAAAGAAAATATGTATAAATATCCAATCAGAAACTGGAAATCGCGTTGCGGCACCCACACACAACTGACACATTCTCAGTGATAATTCCAGTGGTACTGATTGGGTGTCCAGAGAGACCTCACTTTAATACTGAAATTTAACAACAAATGTTTGTGGATAGAAGGAAACACCCGTAGCGTTTCGTTTCCCCGGACTTTCCAAGAGTTCCCTATAAACTCAGGGGACTGGGAAACAGCGCTCCTTTGGTCTCGGGACCACGGCCCTGGATTTCCCAGTACCGATCGACAACTAAGAAAATTCTACGTTTCCCTAGATTTTCCCAAATCAAAAGGAAAAAGCGACCAGAGAAGCCCAACGATAGAAACAATTTCCCACATCAAATGAAACGCACGCCGAGGTCCAGGGGCTATTACGTGGATGGAGGAAAATCATAAAATACATTATAGGCTAGAGTTTTTGGGGGGTCGCACCCCTTACACACATATACTTATTGGCTTTGTTCCTTATAAATGGGAACTATAGCAGCATTTTTTTTTTATTAAACCATAGTCTTCTTTATCATCTTATTTGCTTCATGTATCAGAACCATAAACTGTATTAACAAACCTGACAATTTTAATAAAACTGTATTCTCAGAAAAGCTGACACATTTTGGTCAACAACTGGCATGTTTCCACAAGAAGTTGTCATTAGGTTCCAGACAATGATGAAAATAACAAATGTGCATATTTGTTCATACAACAGTAAGTTCATCATCATACCTGTTTGTTTCCCATATAAATACATTTCATGAACTTTACTTAATTGTCTTGTGATTTTTTCCATTTGTATCTAGGAATTAATTTTTTTTGCCAAGACAGTGTAATTCTGTAACACCATCTTGCTGTCTATACATCTTTATTATGTTTATTTCTAGTACATGTATTTATTTCTTTGTGTTTTACTCCCTTTAGATTTCTCTACCTGTTTCAAACATATTTTATCAACCCTGCTCTTTATGCTTTTCCCTTCCATGCCTTTTGCACATTCTCTGTCTTTCTCTTACTATATTTATAACTATTAACTATATCTGCTTCAGTCTTGTCTCCTCCTTTTTCTTAATCTCTAAGCTTCTCTCTCTCTCTCTCTCTCTCTCTCTCTCTCTCTCTCTCTCTCTCTCTCTCTCTCTCTCTCTCTCTTTCTCTCTCTCTCTCTCTCTCTCTCTCTCTCTCTCTCTCTCTCTCTCTCTCTCTCTATCTCTCTCTCTCTCTCTCTCTCTCTCTATCTTTCTCACTAGTCACTCTTTCTCACTATCTTTCAGTCTCACTCTCATTCAAACCTTAAACGTTTGATACTGCTATTTCTTTCAAGAAGGTTAATTTTTATTTAAACATCATATGTGCTCAAAATGTCATACATGTATCTCTTTATTTCACCAACTTTCATAATTGAAAAGCTTAGAAAATGTACAGTTGCTACCCATATAAGTTTGAATTGGATGACAAGCAAATCAGTCAGAGTGGATGCTGGCCGTGTTTCTCTTACTTTGAACATTAGTTCATGTTCATTTAAAGAATTTTTTTTTTCTTCCAGTCAAAAAACTAAAACTAGAAGCCTCTGAAACAGATGACAGCACCAAATACGACACTATAGCAGAAACTGGTATGGTTTGTTTTTCTGCCTTGTTATAGAAATCTACCTAGTCGTTCATTCAACTGCTAAACATACAATGTGGATGGGGGGGGGGGGGGGGGGGTTTCTGTTTTTTTTTCTTCTCTTGTATAAGACATGCCGTGGGGTGTGGGGGGGGGGGGGGGGGTGTCGTCTCTCTTAAATCCTTTTGGTTGAATGAGCAGTTTTCATCTATGAAAGGTAATGCAAAATATCTTATAAATGTACCTTATTCATAGGTGAATTATAAAGTCGAAGGTGTTTTGTCAAAATTATGGTAATGGAAGGAAATTTTAAAGAGATAGGAACTGCTTTTTTTTCTTTCTTTTTTTTAAAAATATCTTTCTCATTCATTACATATCCTTTGATGTATGTTACACCATTCTTAATATTTTTCCATTCCCAGATATTGATGAGACAGATTCGCAACTCCAGCAAGAAGAAATTCAATTGGGGGAAAAACGAGCCTACAGCTTGAGACTCATTATTGAATCAGGATATGACCATTTTGTTTCTCTTCACAAAGTTGTCGTCAGTGGCCAAGCTGTACACCAGTGACTGATCAATACACATTCTTATTTATGAAAATTACATAAACACCTGCTTTTTAGTACTGAAAGGTAGCACCTGTTAAGATCTGTTTGTTGGCCACATTAGATGGTGTTTTACAGTTGGAATAACTAGAATCACATTGTAGATTAAGATCAATTTTGATTGGTACATTTTTTGAACAAAAGAAAGTTCAGACTTTTCTTTTTCAGTTACATGTATATAGAAAATTAAACTATCGATTTTGCTACACATGTGTTATAGCTTTTTGTCCCCTGTAGTTAAGCATCAGTATCTCAGTTGGTTAATACCCTGTTCTTCTGAGCAAGAGATCCAAGGTTAGAATCTCAGCTGGTACCCTTATATCTGTATAGGGGATGTAAAACCAGTCAATTATTACTGGTGTCATGTAATCCACAAATTTCACAACTTCCTTTTCTTTTTCATAAGCATGCCTTTATCAGTAATGGTAAGTTCTGTTACATTTTGTTTGTGCAAGAAATGTGTCAGAAGAGACTAACTGTATGCTTTGAAGTAAGGGAACAGTCCATTATGTAGTTCAGCAATGATGTGATATCTACATGTACATGAAATAATCATTAATTACAAGAGAAACATTCTGTTGTGAAAATTTATATAAGTCATTTAACTTTGTGGGATTCAATTATCTTGATCAAAATACCAACTTTTCATGTTGAAAATATTATTTTGGCGAAATAAAAGTAGAGTTTTAATTGATGAAACGAAATTTTTTGTTATTATTAGAGTATTATTTTGAAGCATATTAACTGGAATATATTCTAGTTCTACCTATTTGTTTCACGTTTTTTTTCCTACTGCTTGGATTGGTATCAGTATAATGACACCGCTCTGTGGGCTTGTCCGCAATATAGGCTAGCCTAGTTGTTGTTTTCTGGGGTTTTTTTTATAAAAAAATTTTTAATGAACCATTAAGTAATTCTTTCTATGGAAAATCCCAATTAAGAAAGAAGCACATGCAAAAAATCTGAAATAATTAAATTTAACTTGATAGATTATAGTTTTGCATGTCATGTCTTTTAGTTTACATGACAACGAGTGAAAAGTACATAAAAGATTTAATTTTCATGTGTTTACAAAGATCTTCTCCCCACAGCATACCAGTAAACGGTTTAGTAAAGCTTCTTTACCTGTTCGAAATTTTCAAAACTTTAATCTATTCAACCCTTTCCTTAGCGCATTGCCCGACAATTGTCTCTTAGCCAAACAGTAATAAAAAGGATTTCTTTACAATTAATCAAACTATGCTATTTAAATATTAGTATGGTACCAATTTAAAATAACATTTAATAGGCTTTCATTGAAGCCCATTAACATTATAAAATCTACAGTCAGGTTGTGACAAATTACAGTATGATCCTGCAAGATAAATCAAAAGTTCTCTTGGAAAGCAGATCAAAGCAGATTACTGTTGGGAATCTAGGAGATGTTAAACTGAGGTTTGGTCTCTCCATAGAAAGACTTAACTGTAAAAAGAGGGAAGCTGGCCTAGATGCTGACTCAGAAAATGCGTTTCAAAATCAATCTTTACCATTTTTTAAGTTACATGAAAAGTACAAGTATGTCAGCAGAAATCGACACATCCTGCTTACTCTGCAAAAATGAAATTGCCACATATTATAGGAATATTTACTACCATTTATAGTTTAATTTGACTTTCCAAATAGTTTGATACCATTCTTATATTTTCTTTGAAACCATTCTTATTTTTCTCTCACTGTCCACTTTTTGAGTATTTTATGATGGATGTTGAATTTTATTCAATGAAATCCATTCTAAATTTTACACTTTAAATATTTTCTGAGTCATGCATTTACTTTAAATCTCTTACTGCATCATACTGATTTTGAACAGAATTGGTTTGATTTGCTAGGTTCAAAGATAATCTTTAGACCCGGTTCTTTGGTTTGCTTAGTTTTGGTCTGCTAGTACATATCAATTTCATAATTTAATTAATAGATGGTGGAAAGTGATGGAAACGTGTTTTTGTAAAATTCTGTTTTAAAGGAATCACATAGAAAATCAGGAGAGGGAGAGAGAGAGAGAGAGAGAGAGAGAGAGAGAGAGAGAGAGAGAGAGAGAGCTACTACTACTGCTACTGCCATTAATTGCTACTACATGTAATATAAAGATTATATTAAAGGAAAAGCAGATCACTGACTGGATTAATTTTAAGTAGATCTGGAATTTGTAGGTATTTTTCCACAGTGGTAGACGTAGGCTTTTAGTGAAAATGGCCGAACAATGATTGCACTTCGTGACATTAGAATTAGAACCTGTGATAATCTAGGGAACTGTTTTGTTTGTTTAAAAATTCATGAAGGCCTATTATTATAGAAAGTTATTTTTTTACTAAAATTCCAAAATTCCTCTGAAATCCATTTTTACAAGTGACAAGGTTCTATGTATTTACTACATTTCTATTCTATGTTGAATGGCAATTAGGTACTAGGATAACCATTGGTCATTTCTGGAAACTTCAATTTGACTTGAGTCAATTTGGCTGATTCTGAATTGACACTCCACTTCGATAGAGAGAGAATAAAATGTGAGTCATATAAAACCATTGGGGTGACAAAGAAAGAGAAGGAGTTTACGAAGAAAGGACAGCTAAAAGAGAGAGGGAGAGATGGGGGGATATACGAATAGGGAAAAAGAAAGGTAAATGATAATTAGAGAGAAAGAGAGAGAGAAGAAAAAACCCAAGAGATAGATTAAACAGAGTGGGAGAAAGAGATAGAGATAACAAAGAAGGATACCGAGAGAAGAAAAACAATCTCAAAAAGAGAGGAGGAAAGAAATTTCCGAGAGCGAGGGAAGGAAACCGACAAAATGACAGAAGATGGTGGGGAAGAGAGAAATTGAAAAAGAAAAGTAGGCCTATCTGTTTAACCTGTTTGTATCTCTTAGCCCTCTGTTTAACCTGTTTGTATCTCTTAGGTGTGTTCATTGTATTTGCGGGTTGTGAAGTTGAACTTCAGAAGAAAGTCTTGTTATGTTGTTTTTTTTTAAATTTAATTTTACACGACTTTCTCTTAGAATCCGTAAAACTATGAAAATTTGCGATTTTTTGCCTCCGTTGCCAAAATTTGCCAAAATCCGGCCGCGAAAAAAAAACTCTGCGGGTAAGAGACATCGAGTCAGTCGCACGTCATAGACTTTACAACGTTACCGTTGCTGACGTGCCGTAAAACAAACAAAACCCACGCGTCTGTATGTCTGTCTCTCCCTTTCTTGTCACTCAGACAAACATAAACACCGTCAGCACAATATCAGTACGGATAAAGAATGCAACAAAAGACATACCTTCTCTTCCCATTCTTGTTTTTAAATTTTTAATTGAACAAACCATTCTTGTTATAATTATGTATCGTGGAACATAACCAATTCGGTCTTAGATAATTATTAAAAACAGCTTTCGAAACAATCTGTCATAATTTTGCAAAACGAAAATTTGAAGGCAAAG